>WNGS01084441.1:0-5000 GCA_020271785.1 Procambarus virginalis
AAGACCGTAAAGACGTCAATACAAGATCGTACGATATAAGTTTGATTAAAAATCTTGACGTTAAACGACCGAGAGCTTGACACAGCAGCTCGTTAAGACATCCATAGACCCGGCATCCTCTTATCGATGCCAATGTTTGGTATATCTTTTTATAAGTGGATATATTGCCATATTTTTATAGAAAATTACCTGAAGCGGAACAAGGGGAACGTGTTCAGTATATGGAAGGTCAGAACAAGTGGATGTGTTCAGTATATGGAAGGTCAGAACAAGTGGATGTGTTCAGTATATGGCAGGGCAGAACAAGTGGACGTGTTCAGTATATGGAAGGTCAGAACAAGTGGATGTGTTCAGTATATGGAAGGTCAGAACAAGTAGATGTGTTCAGTATATGGAAGGTCAGAACAAGTGGATGTGTTCAGTATATGGAAGGTCAGAACAAGTGGACGTGTTCAGTATATGGAAGGTCAGAACAAGTGGATGTGTTCAGTATATGGAAGGTCAGAACAAGTGGATGTGTTCAGTATATGGAAGGTCAGAACAAGTGGACGTGTTCAGTATATGGAAGGTCAGAACAAGTGGATGTGTTCAGTATATGGAAGGTCAGAACAGTGGATGTGTTCAGTATATGGCAGGGCAGAACAAGTGGACGTGTTCAGTATATGGAAGGGCAGAACAAGTGGATGTGTTCAGTATATGGAAGGTCAGAACAAGGAAACGTGTTCAGGAGAAGGCAGGGCAAAACAATCAACAAACGAGTTATTCAAACGTAAACAATCAAAACACCGAATTATCCTACCCCAAAATGTTAAGACAACGAGTGTCTGACCTGCAGCAATAACGCATCAAGTTTCCGACCATAAACATCAGAATATAATTTACAGCCTAAAAACGAACATCAAATATTGGCACAAAAACTTTCAAGAGGTATGTTGTTGTTGTTAAAGATTCGCTACCTGGAACAAGAAGTTCCAAGTAGCACGGGATATGGTGAGCCCGTAGTAACTAAGACTATGAATTCAAGAGGTAATAAATTACTCCAAATTTGTATCCCAAAATATGTGTTTAATTATAGTTGGGTCTGTTTATACAAGTTTACAGGAATTTATTTATTTACAAGTTGATTATTTACATTTTTGTCATATATTTTATAATTATAAGTTGTCATTTAATTCACCACCATACTCTTACCTCTGAAGAAAAAAATATATATGTTTCTTAACGAGAATTTGAGGAATCTAATCACCAAAATTTTGGGGTTATAAACTTATTGCAATTCTGTAAACGCTAATACAAATATAATCATGGAAAGTTACTATCAAATCACTCAATTACGATTATAGTCATCAGTTAGATTATGTCAGACAATCTATGCCAGACAATCATACGATATATCATACAATTTTACAACAAACCTCATAAATTTGTATTTTCTGGAAGTAAATTGGAAATTTCCGAAATTGCCTATGAAAAATATATGCATATTAATTTATTAAAAAATTCATCATTTAGAAATTAATAAAATATAAAAGTTCATTAAAATAACTAAAATATAATCAACTTGATTAGTATTTTTTTATTGAATACCATAAATTCTCTGCATTCAGAAAACCTGCAAAAAATCTTCCAACAGAAAACGAGACATAGACTTACCCTTCTGTCAATGTAAAGTCAATTGAAAAAAAAGAATTCGATTTACAACTATATAATGAAATTACAAATTACTTCAGTGTAATTTTCCACTCTTTATCATGCAAAATGTTGTTTAAAAGATAGTTATTACACTTACCGGTATTGTTTCATGAAAACATTATACACCTGACAAACATATATCATAGCAAATATGCAAAGGAGACAAAGAGAATTAGCATAATGTGCAATCCATTTTGCAAGATGCATGCAATGTTGTGTAAAGAAATGATGTGAGTTAGATTTGTTATGTGGTAAGGCTACCGTACGCAAGAGATGATGTTATCGAACTCGATAGGGGGAGCTATCGTATACACTGGAGGGACAGTTATCATACATGAAAGGTCAAGTTATCGGACACAAAAGGTGTAGTTATCGTACACAAAATGTCAAGTTATCGTACACATGAGATGAAGTTATTGTACATAAGAGGTGAATTTATCGTAAACAAAAGGTCAAGTTATCGTACACAAAAGTACGGTAGAGGGGAAGTTATCGTACAAGTTATCTTGCAGGAGAGGGAAAAGTATCGTACTCACCAGGTGGAGTTATTGTACTTATAAGGCAAAGTTATTATACTTGAGAGGTGAAGTTTATCGTTATATTGAGGCGAAGTTATCGTAATCAAGTCATCAAATTTGTGCTTAACAAATCAAGTAACCTTACACAATACGTACCTTCTATCTACCTTTTGGAGGTTCCGGCATTAAAGACCTCGCGGCCCGTCTCCAAGCAGGCCTTCCTATTTCTCGTTTGATCAACCAGGCTGTTGACTTGATTGACCAGACGTGAACAAGAATACCTCAAGTTATCGAAATCAAATCAGAATAACGAAGAAAAGTTATTTCTCATGTAAAAAAAAAACTTTAAATTAATTGTGTTATCAACTTCATAGAATAATTTTCCTAAAAGTTCCAAGTTATTCTGTATAACAGTTTCATTCTGTGTAAGTTACTGACCTCTGGGATTTTCTCTTGAACTACAATTACTGTCAGTGATTTCTCCCCAATAGATTTGTTAATTATATACAACCAACGATTATACATACATATACATATATATATATATATATATATATATATATATATATATATATATATATATATATATATATATATATATATATATATCATTGAATATGACCGCATATTCTGTATTTACTATCTTCTGATTTAGGGCTTCTATCCCTCTAACTATTTTCTTAGCATCAGGGCTTAGCTGAAATAGGAGTTCTCCAAAACTCATTTTCGTAATTTCTGGGTGAAGAAAAGATGTGAATTACTATAGAATGTATTACACTTATTTAAACAATTTCCACAACGTTGTGCAAATTGTATAAATAAGTGTAATACATTCTATAGTAATTCACATCTTTTCTTCACCCAGAAATTACGAAAATGAGTTTTGGAGAACTCCTATTTCAGCTAAGCCCTGATGCTAAGAAATAGTTAGAGGGATAGAAGCCCTAAATCAGAAGATAGTAAATACAGAATATGCGGTCATATTCAATGAGACATGTTAAAAGAAAACCTGCTGCCAGTATACACCAATACTGGCAGCATATATATATATATATATATATATATATATTAGTATATTTTGGTAGCAGTCTTTCCTGTAGACATATGTTATTAAATATGACCGAAAAAGTAAGATTAATAATTCTAACACGAATTTTCTCAATTTTCCTTATGTTTGTTTTACTGATGACGGTAAATGAAAAATCAATTCTCCAAAATTCATTCTTTATTTCTTAGTCTGACGCGACACTTGAGCGCGTTTCGTAAAACTTATTACATTTTCAAAGACTTTAGTTACACACACACACAGAACAACTATAACTGAACAGAGTTTAAACAGTTTTTCTTTTTATACCTGCATTTGGGTGAGGTGACATGTTACAATGGTTTGGGGTGAGGTGAGAACAAACACAGAACACGAAACAATGGGTATAAGCTAAAGGGAAGAATAGATCTGTAACTGCAGAAGGCTATTGGCCTGCAGTTACTATTGGCCCGTATTTCTTGATGTTTCTATATTGGAGCGGAGTCTTGAAGTGGGTAGAATATAGTTGTGCGTTAATTGGCTGTTGATTGCTGGTGTTGACTTCTTGATGTGTAGTGCCTCGCAGATGTCAAGCCGCCTGTTGTCGCTGTATCTATCAATGATTTCTGTGTTGTTTGTTAAGATTTCTCTGGTGATGGTTTGGTTGTGGGAAGAGATTATATGTTCCTTGATAGAGCCCTGTTGCTTATGCATCGTTAATCGCCTGGAAAGAGATGTTGTTGTCTTGCCTATATATTGAGTTCTTTGGGGCTTACAGTCCCCAAGTGGGCATTTGAAGGCATAGACGACATTGGTCTCTTTCAAAGCGTTCTGCTTTGTGTCTGGAGAGTTTCTCATGAGTAGGTTGGCAGTTTTCTTGGTTTTATAGTAAATCGTCAATTGTATCTTCTGATTTTTGTCTGTAGGGATAACGTTTCTATTAACAATATCTTTCAGGACCCTTTCCTCCGTTTTATGAGCTGTGGAGAAGAAGTTCCTGTAAAATAGTCTAATAGGGGGTATAGGTGTTGTGTTAGTTGTATCTTCAGAGGTTGCATGGCGTTTCACTTTCCTTCTTATGATGTCTTCAATGAAACCATTGGAGAAGCCGTTGTTGACTAGGACCTGCCTTACTCTACAGAGTTCTTCGTCGACTTGCTTCCATTCTGAGCTGTGGCTGAGAGCACGGTCGACATAAGCGTTAACAACACTCCTCTTGTACCTATCTGGGCAGTCACTGTTGGCATTTAGGCACATTCCTATGTTTGTTTCCTTAGTGTAGACTGCAGTGTGGAAACCTCCGCTCCTTTCCATGACTGTTACATCTAGAAAGGGCAGCTTCCCATCCTTCTCCATCTCGTAAGTGAAACGTAACACAGAATTCTGCTCAAACGCTTCTTTCAGCTCCTGCAGATGTCTGACATCAGGTACCTGTGTAAAAATGTCGTCAACATACCTGCAGTATATGGCCGTTTTCAAGTTCAAGTCGACTAAGACTTTTTCCTCAATAGTACCCATGTAGAAGTTTGCAAACAGGACGCCTAGGGGAGAACCCATAGCGACCCCATCTACTTGCTTATACATGTGCCCATCCGGGCTCAAGAAGGGTGCCTCCTTAGTACAAGCTTGGAGTAGTTTCCTCAGGATATTTTCTGGCATGTCAAGGGGAGTACAGGCCGGGTCTCGATACACTCGGTCCACTATCATCCCGATTGTTTCATCCACAGGTACGTTGGTGAACAGTGATTCTACGTCCAACGATGCTC
>WNGS01084446.1:0-18119 GCA_020271785.1 Procambarus virginalis
ACTGAAGTGCAAGTGAAGATATATGCCTTTTTTATAGTTTCTTGATGGCTAACTCAGGAAGTGTGAAGGCCTGCACACAAGCAATTCAACTGAGTAATTAATTTTATAATTGTGCAATTAATGTGCAAATTAGCCTTAAAGGTCCATATGTCAAGGGGGGTAGAAATCCTAAGCTACTCTATCCCTTTGAGATGTATTTCTGCTTATCTCAATAAACATACTGAACTTGAATCCATATGTCATCAATAAAGACAGATGTAGATGATAATTGTGACTACATTCAAGAAATATATATTTTAAGTGAAAGCCATGATACGGTTAAGTAAATAATATCACACAATTATTATTATGAAACACTACCTAGGCAGTTCCTGTGGCATGTGGTAAGACACTCGCCTGGCGTTTCACGAGCGCTTTAGCATAGGTTCGTATCCTGGCCGGGGGAGGATTTATTTGACGCAATTCCTTAACTGTAGCCTCTGTTCACGCCAGCAGTAAATAGGTACCTGGTTGTTAAACAATTTGGTGGGTCGTATTCAAGGGAAAATTAGGATTAAGGACCTGCTCGAAACGCTATGCGTGCTAGTGTCTTTGCAAGAATGTAAGAACTCTTATATACAGTATATATAAATAAAAGAAAAAACTATGCATTAGTGTCAATACAGACTACACAACTGGGAGGCAGTGATGGGGCCAGCACCCAAGTCCTCTCAGGCGGGGTCTCAGGGAAGACTCCTCCCCACGTCCATATTTTTTTTTTTTTTGAGATATATACAAGAGTTGTTACATTCTTGTACAGCCACTAGTGCGCGTAGCGTTTCGGGCAGGTCCCTGGAATACGATCCCCGCCGCGAAGAATCGTTGTTACAACCAAGTACACATTTTACTGTTGCGTTAAACAGAGGCTACAGTTAAGGATTTGCGCCCAGTAAATCCTCCCCGGCCAGGATACGAACCCATGACAGAGCGCTCGCGGAACGCAAGGCGAGTGTCTTACCACTGCACCACGGAGACTGGAGGTCCATAGACTCGTCACCATTGTCGACCCTTCGACGCGGCCATCACTCGTCTGCGGACTGGGAACACCTGCCTGGCTGCACACCTGCCTGGCTGCACACCTGCATGGCTGCACACCTGCCTGGCTGCACACCTGCCTGGCTGCACATCTCCCTCCTCTACGGGTGGCAGAGACCCCATACTGCCAGTGGTGTCCGACCCAGCAGGATACAAGGGAACACCTTCGCCATACCTTCCGCGTCATCCGTCATGTCCCTGGCCTGATGAGCGGTCCGTAGAATTACCCAAATCTACCCAAATCTACCCAAATGTACCCAAATCCTCCTAGTATTACGTAAGTAATGAAGAAATATGATATATTTACTGACTGTAATGTTGGTGCTGCACGTAGAACACGATCAAACCTATTTTCACTCTGAAATAATGTAATTTCATATCGAAATTCGAAGTAAATATGTAGCAGGTGACGCCATAGGAAGTCGACGGTCCAAGCGACAAAATTGTGGAGCGACTTATCCAAGATATATGGTCGCCTGGAGAGTGTTTGCTGCCATATCAGCCTCCTGTACACAGTGATCCAGTCGTCGCACTTCTTTGCTCAAATTGTCGCAAATTTACAAGTAGAATGGGTATTTGTAATAATATCTTTCATAAACAGCCACAAAACATTTAATATTTATTTTAAAAATTGTGTCTGGAAGTTAAATCAACACCACAGGACAATGATTTTGTTATATAGATACTATCGTTATTCGTTTGTATGCGTTCGCTACTTAAACTACCCATGTCGTTTTCGTTCATAGAACACCGAACCCAACACGCTCTCTGATATATTATTTAATTAATAGAGATTCACAAATAAAACTTATATTTTTATAAGTTATCAGAAAGGCAGAGATCAAATAATTCTTGTGAATCCATCACAAAGATTATATCTTATTAGACAGGAAAGATATTCATATTTTAAACAAGGTTTCTTGGCCGACGCTCTCCCTATCGATGGGAACTATGACCTTTCAAAGACCAATGTTAATTTAATCTAGATACTGTAATAAACGAAGTTTTCTGTCATAACAAAGACAGACATATAAGCTGTATGTTAATACTTTAGCATAAATATAACTGAAGTGAAAGTGAAGATATATGCCTTTTATAGTTACGTGATGGCTATCTCAGGGAATGCGAAGGCCTGCAAACAAGTGAATCAATTGTGTAATTCATTTGCATATATGCAAAGTAACATTAAAGGTCTATATGTCAGCATAAACACAGATCTAAACGATAATGTGACTACATTTCAAGGTAAATATATCTTAAATGAAACCCAAGATATGGTTAAATATATAGCCAATACCACACCATCGCCGGTGTCCGGACACATGAAAACTTCCATTGCATCAGTGTCCTGCCAGGCGGCCAATACAGGCTTCACAATTCAGAAAAAAATTGTAATTCGGAGAGATGCGTTGATAAACACAAAATGTTTTATATTTTAAATACAGATACAAACTTTGTTTTCAAACGTTTATTGTAACACAATCTCAAGTATAAGAACCATGATATATTTTGGATTTAACAATTTCCTATAAAGTTGCAATGCTACCTTAATTGTATATGATCATCATCATATGCAGACATAAATTAACTTATAAAATGTTGAGGTAAAGATACACGTATGTTAATTATGACACAGGATCGCTCTTATAAGAACTTAATTATAAACCATAATATTATAACTATAACAATTCACTGTGTTGGGGACAGGAAACCACAGTATATTCATACACGATAGGCTTTTATCAAGGTCATCCTTAAGGTCGAATTACTGACCCCGCCTAGGATGCAACCCCACAACAAGCTGACTAACTCCTGAGTACCTACTTACTGCTTGGTGAACAGTCGCATTACGTGAACCCATACTCATCCTGTTGCCAGTAGTTTGTGCAACCCATACTCATCCTGTGACCTGTAATTTATTGTGCAACCCATACTCATCCTGTTACCAGTTGTTTGTGCACCCCATACCCATCCTGTGACCTGTAAATTATTGTGCAACCCATACTTATCCTGTGACCTGTAGTTTATTGTGCACCTCATACTCATCCTGTAAGTCATAGGACATTGTGCAACCTTTTCTCATCGTGTGAATCTTTGTTTACTTTGCTCTCCATACTCATCCTCTGCGCGATAGTTTCTTGTGCAACCCATACCCATATCATGTCACTGGAAACGGGAGACCTTCCGGAAAGACAGCTAATGTAGTCCCAATTTACAAAAAGGGTGACAGGCAAGAGGCACTGAACTACAGGCCAGTTTCCCTAACTTGTATACCACGGAAGGTAATGGAGAAGATTGCGAGGAAAAGGCTCGTAGAGCATGTGGAGGGAAACAGCTTTGTAACTCTCCACCAGCATGGGTTCAGAGATAGTAAATCGTGCCTCACAGGCCTAATAGAATTCTATGACTATGCAACACAAATTAGGCAGGGAAGAGAAGGGTGGGCAGACTGCATTTTCTTGGACTGTCAGAAAGCCTTTGACACAGTACCTCACAAAAGGCTGTTACAAAAGTTGGAGCAACAGGCAGGAGTAAAAGGTAAGGTGCTCCAGTGGATAAGGGATAGTATCTAAGTAATAGGAAACAGCGAGTAACAGTGAAGGGGAAGGGATCCGAGTAGCGAGATGTCACCAGCAGGGTTCCACACGGCTCTGTACTCGGACCCATCCTGTTTCTAGTATATGTAAACGACCTTCCAGAGGGTATAGACTCATTCCTCTCAATGTTTGCTGATGATGCAACAATTATGAGAAGAATCAAAACAGATGAAGATAGACAGAGACTACAGGACAAGCTGGAGGAATGGTCTAGAAAATGGCTGCTAAAGTTCAACTCAGGAAAGTGTAAAGTAATGAAATTAGGTGAAGGGAGCAGAAGGCTGAACATAAGGTACCATCTGGGAGGTGAAATCCTGCAAGAGTTAAATAGAGAGAAAGATCTGGAGGTCGATATCACACCGAACCTGTCCCCAGAGGCCCGCATCAAAAGGATATCATCAGCAGCATATGCTAGACTGGCCAATATAAGAACTGCCTTTAGAAACGTGTGTAAGGAATCGTTCAGGACCCTGTACACCACTTATGTAAGACCAATCCTGGAGTATGCAGCTCCAGCCTGGAGTCCATACCTAGTTAAACACAAGACGAAGTTAGAGAAGATTCAGAGGTATGCCACCAGACTGGTCCCGGAACTGAGAGGAATGAGCTACGAGGAAAGGCTAAGGGAGCTGAACCTCACAACCCTGGAAAACAGAAGAGTAAGGGGAGACATGATAACCACCTACAAAATTCTCAGGGTAATTGAGAAGGTGGACAAAGACAAACTCTTTAGCACGGGTGGAACACGAACAAGGGGACACAGGTGAAAACTTAGTACCCAGATGAGCCACAGAGACGTTAGAAAGAATTTTTTCAGTGTCAGGGTAGTTAACAAATTAAATGCATTAAGTAGTGTTGTGGTGGAGGCTGACTCCATACACAGTTTCAAATGTAGATATGATAGAGCCCAATAGGTTCACGAATCTGTACACCAGTTGATTGACAGTTGAGAGACGGGACCTAAGAGCCAGAGCTCAACCCCCGCAAACACAACTAGGTGAGTACAACGTGTGAGTGGTAGTTCATTGTGTACCCTATCCTCATCCTGTGAGTATAGGGTACACCATAAGTTCATTTGTACTTTATACTCATCATCAAGAAGCGTATTTTACCAGCATTGTAATATAAATTAAGAATAAAGGCTTAACTGGATTACGGACTCATAATCAAAATAAGAGCCATCACTAATTATCATGACAAACGGCCTAGGCTCCACTTCCGCCTTCGACAAGCTGCCGCCGGAGGTGGGTAGTTTATTGTGCACCCCCGCACCCCCAGCCCTGGGGAGCGGGCATTGGAATGTGGACATGTAAACCATTACCCCCCCCCCTTCTAGATGTTACTACTGCTCGGCTTAGACTCGGTTACAAGTATCTCTGGGAATTCTCATTATCTGCTGATGTAGACCTGACCAAATGTAAACTGTGTCAACAAAATTATTCCCACACCCTCCGTCACTATGTGATGGAGTGCGAAAAGATACGTGAATTTAGAGACAATTCTATAACCAATGTTCCAGCGATGTGTAAATATTTCATTCAAAATGATCTGCTACCAGAAATTTTAGCCAAATATCCCCAGTTTCTAACTGTAGGTAGTAACTGAGTGATTGTAACCTATCCACCGCTGCCCACTGGATGGGGGGCGGTGTGCAGGACAAACATATAAATTGTGACACTAGCTCTCCACATATGTCAGTTGCTTAATTTAGAACCTGTACTTGAGGTCGATCTCGAACCCATTGTTGATGTGACGACTTATACTGAATTTTGTAACTAGCTCATCAAGATTGTAACTTGCTTAGCTAAATGAATTGTGGGGTTCAGTCCCTGAGCCCATTATGTGCCTCTGTAACCCTTTCCACTACCGCCCACGGGATGGGTATGGGGTGCATAATAAATGAACTAAACTAACTAAACCCCCCCCTCACTCATCTTGTTAACAATAATACTAATAATAATAAAAACTTAAACTAATAAGATTAATAAAAATATTGTGCATAAAAAATAAAATATTACTGTAATACCCTTGTGCTTGAATGAAGATGAAGGAAAGACCCAATAAATGTGTAAGCGTGTTATAAACAAAATTTTTCGATCTAACCTTCATTCCTTCTCAATGTGCTGTATACCATGAAATGATTATACATTGTTCTGTTGTGAACATTGTATACAGGGCCTCAGGATATACATCCCCACAACAATGAACTAGCTCCCAGGTACCTAATTACTGCTAGGTGAACAGCAGGTCATCTAGCAGTGAACACCACCTGCCAGCTCACCTAGTAATGAACACCACCTGCACATCGCACCGCACCACCTGCCAGCAGGTGCAGAAGTACGATGGAGAGAGCAAAGTATACAATATTTCAAGTATAGGAATAGAGATATATTTAGGATTTAACGTTTTCCTACAAGTTTCAATAATACCTTTATTTGATGGTTCTACATAGCCTTCCCGGCATGGTGTCTTCTTTGATAATTGCTTATTTAAAAAGCTTCTTTAAAATGGTGTGTCTCCTTAAAGTCATATTGTATTTTGGACACAAAATGAGTAAAATCCTTTCCGATTGGAGTTGATGTGTACATGGGTGGTACAGATAATTAATAGTGATCGACACAAACTCAGAGATGCGGATGTCATAGTGCTTTGGGTACTGTTTATGGATATGTGACCCAGTGGAGGCAAGGACATTAATGGAACAAAATGGTTAAGTGTCCATGTTTTATCCCCTTGCTTGAGATTGCCGCTCCACATAATATAAATGGGAGCCTGCTTCACTTCACACCGAGCATAAATTTTGTATTGAGAATAGGTACACAGCTGTCAAGGAAGCCGTTGACAGACGGATATACAGATATTATTTCTCTGTTTACAACAGAACTTGCTGCATACATTGTCATAACTGATGAATCTTTTACAGGCAAGGCAGAATGGAGACAAACTTCCTTGAAATCGGGAGAAACTAGGTTTAAATCCGTGTTATCACGCTGTGCTATATTTCCAGTCCCATTGGTCTATTATCTCAATAGTTGTTCTTGCTCTAATTTCTCCTGATCTCGTTTCGTCCCCACACACAGCAAGTGAGAGAGCACTGAATATACAATTGTCATCACCTTTAACACTAACTGGCATACGGCTGTTGATCGTTATTCCTCCACAAATTTTAAAGATTTCTGCAGCCGTCTTGTCCTCCGAAAATTCAACATTTGCAGGAACCTTAATGTAAACCTAACCAAATGTAAACTGTCAACAAAAGTATTTGCACACCCTCCGTCACTATGTTCAGAGACAATTCTTTAACAAACGTTCAAGAAATTTGTAAATGATTTGTTCAAAATGGACACATGATTGCTAAACTGGTTTTTAGGAACTGTGGGCAAGGGTCTGTGGAAACTGTCCCCACTCTGAACACCGCAACGTTTGTGCTTATATGAATATACGTCACATACACATATTTTATACCACGCATTTAATTTGTATCATTAGTTCTTTATTGTTCACTTACATACTCAAAGAACCAGTAACATCTACATTCGAGGAAGGATTCCAGAAGCAGTTAACCACTGCGATTTCTTGTTTCTGTAATCCTTCTTTATGCTGTAGGTAAAGCAGTTAATAGAGTTACTGTCTCCTGCTCCTGGGGTTGGTGGTTCGAGACTCCTAGTGCCCAGGTGAATGTGGAGAAGGTCAGTAGATCGACCTTGGAGGTGGACCTCGATACACGCCTAACGAATAGACATGCACAAGCTGCCTGTCCTCAGTGTATATTTTTACATTCTCGCTCATTTTCGCTCATTCTCTCTCATTCTCTCTCATCTCTCTCTCTCTCTCTCTCTCTCTCTCTCTCTCTCTCTCTCTCTCTCTCTCTCTCTCTCTCTCTCTCTCTCTCTCTCTCTCTCTCTCTCAGCACCCACATATGTGTTGTATGTGGATGCTGAAGTTCAGTTTCTTGTCTATGTATAGGTCAAGGAACTTTCCATAATTTTTATTGCTAATGTTAACATTGTCTATCTGAAATTTAATTTGGTTTGAGGATTTACTTCCAATTAAAATGTAGTCGGTCTATTTTATGTTTAGTTGGATTTTGTTGGTTTACTTCCGTGAGTGGACTTTTTAACTTTGTTATTTACATTATTATTTAGTGCGTTTGGGTTGGGGTCTGAATAGATGAAGGTAGTATCGTCAGCACTTATCTTTACACTTACTGGAAATATCTAAGTATCAGCTGAAGTATCTTCACACTTGAGATAAACTTTAGTAGATATTTTCTGGACTATTCCTTAAGTTTCGCAGGCCAACGAAGATGGAATTCACATGAAATGGATTTTGTGACTATCGTTAATAATGTTGTGTTTTCTCTGTCTAGCTTCAGACCCGGTCATGTTACAATTGTGTCTGAGAGTGTTAAGCGTAACTAAGGATGATAGAAAATCACTTACAATTAATGCATCAAGTTTAGAGACTTGTACACATTTTAGTGTAAGAAGGAAGGCAAATAGTTCTGTCTGATGGGTAGAGGCAACTGCACCTGCACCCGTGGGGCGGTGTAGGAAACCATCAGTGTATATGATTTGAGAGAGAGAATGATCTGTGGACAGAGCATCAAATATGGCGTAAGGTATTGGGCTTTGCCTCAAGACGAAGCATAATAAGGAGCCCGAATATCTGGGGAAAAAATTACATTAAAAATTGTCCACGTGATACATATATAATCACGATTTAAACATTTCATTTGTATTAATTGAATATATATTATTAGGAAGTTTTGTTTATCTGGGTAAGTTGTCAGCTTATATGAACTAATAGCTAGCGTGGCTTGTATACTGGGTACATCCGGTCTCTTACCCTAGACCGTGGCGGTAACTTTATGGTCAGGAAGCCACAAATATTTACAATAGGGCTCGGTCAGTCAATATGATTCCTTTGACATCACTCAACTTATGTATTCTGCTCTCGTATTGACAATTTGAATGATATCAAGAACATTTTGAATATCTTCTGACATAGATGGTGCTATAGTTGATTGTTGTTCATGACCTGTCCAGTGGGTCGAGACTATAGTCTCATTAGCACCTCTCAAATTGGTGGAAAGAAATTCTTGCTGCAAGAATATGTGTTCTCAGAGCTAACTAGGGAAACTAAAATACATATTTCCTAAATAAATACTTTAATTACAAATATTTGAAAATATATGATATGTTTCCGAATTTTTGATGATACAGAACATATTGTGGTTTATAATTAATTTCTTAATAGTGATCTTATCCGGTATCATAATTTACATACATATCGAGTTCTGTTTTTCAATTTCTTTCTTTATTATGCACCCCATACCCACCCCGTGGGCGGTTGTGTAAAGGATTACAGAGGCACATAATCGGTTCAGGAACTGAACCCTCTAGTTCGTTTAACTAAGCAAATAACAATCTTTTGACGCTAGTTACAAAATTATTAATGTTATATATACATATACTCATGCATACATGTACATACATATACATGTATACATACACATACATATTTAATCACCCCCACACAAATAATCTTTTGTGTCACAAGTGATCAACAAGAGGCTCACAACAGTCACTATACAAGGCACTTTACATCTATGGTGAGTCACACAGTTACTAGTCTTGCTGCACACCCACCCAACTGGGCGGCAGCTTTACAGTCATGTGCTCCACACCCACCCAACTGGGCGGCAGCTTTACAGTCATGTGCTCCACACCCACCCAACTGGGCGGCAGCTTTACAGTCATGTACTCCACACCCACCCAACTGGGCGGCAGCTTTACAGTCATGTGCATGCATTACTTACAGTAAGCAAATTTTGGATACTTCGCTAAGATTTCGGGCAGCACATCATTATGAATGAAGTGCTTACACATTTCTTGGAAACCATTGATGGTGTTATCTCTAAGTTCCGTGATTTTTTTCACATTCCATTATATAATGACGCAAAGTATGCGAATAGTTCTGCTGACAGAGTTTATATTTAGTCAGATCTACATCAGCAGATGTTACAAACTCCCAGAGGTACTTGTAGCCGAGCTTAAGCCTAGCAGTGGTAACATCAAGAAGTCTGCTAACATTATTGGATGACCCATAGACGTGCGGTTCTTCCTGCATAATAGAATAATGATAGATGGAGTAACTGGTGTGAGTTTCACTTTGCCTCAAGTCTCCGAAATTTAGTTGATGTTCCCGGGATATTACTGCCCTCAGGCTGCTCAAAGGCAGTCCAAGTTGGTAATCAATTCCCTCTTTACGAGCAAATGTCTTGGCCAACTCATCAGTTCCATCATGCATTCGGAGACCAATATGGGAAGGAATCCACAGGAGACAAACTCTGACTCCATCATTGATTATTTCATTATACCTGTGTCTAGCTTCAGAGATAAGCACGCCACAGTTATGCCTGTTGTGTATTAAAATGACTACATTTTTATGTTAATTTCTTTTTGTAAAAGATGATGATAAACTTCAATAATTGTAAGTAATTATCAAAGAAGGCACCAAGCCGGGAAGGCTATGTAGCACCATCAAATAAAGGTATTATTGAAACTTTATAGGAAAACGTTAAATCCTAAATATATCTCTATTCCTATACTTGAAATATTGTATACTTTGCTCTCTCCATCGTACTTCTGCACCTGCTGGCAGGTGGTGCGGTGCGATGTGCAGGTGGTGTTCATTACTAGGTGAGCTGGCAGGTGGTGTTCACTGCTAGATGACCTGCTGTTCACCTAGCAGTAATTAGATACCTGGGAGGTAGTTCATTGTTGTGGGGATGTATATCCTGAGGCCCTGTATACAATGTTCACAATAGAACAATGCATAATCATTTCATGGTATACAGCACATTGAGAAGGAATGAAGGTTAGATTTGAAAATTTAGTTTTTAATACACTTACACATTTATTGAGTCTTTCCTTCATCTTCATTCAAGCACAAGGGTATTACAGTAAGTTTCTTCATTATTATTTTTATTAATATTATTAGTTTTTTTTTGTTATTATTTGTATTATTGTTAACAGGAGTGAGGGGGGGGGGGGGTAATGGTTTACATGTCCACATTCCAATGCCCGCTCCCCTGGGCTGGGGGTGCGGGGGGTGTGACCAATGACCAATATTTACAAATAAATTTTGTTTCCGATTTTCTGATAATATAAAACATATCATCATATGTATAGGGGTCCCAGTATTAGTCTTGTTCGTTCTCGACGCACAATCGAGAATTCCGTGTTCGAATCCTGGGCGGGACAGAAATGGTTGAGTAAATTTCCTTTCACGTAATGCAACTGTTCACCTAGCAGTAGGTAGGTACTCAGGAGTTAGTCAGCTTGTTGTGGGGTTGCATCCTAGGCGGGGTCAGTAATTCGACCTTAAGGATGACCTTGATAAAAGCCTATCGTGTATGAATATACTGTGGTTTCCTGTCCCCCCCCAAAAATGAATTTTTATAATTATAATATTATGGTTTATAATTAAGTTCTGAAGAGTGATTATGCGTCATAATTAACATACGTCTATCTTAACCTCAACATTTTATAAGTTAATTTCTGTCTGTATATGATGATGATCATATACAATTAAGGTAGCATTGCAACTTTATAGGAAATTGTTAAGTCCAAAATATATCTTGATTCTTATACTCGAGATATTGTTACAATAAACGTTTGAAAACAAAGTTTATATCTGTATTTAATTACTAATTTTTCTGAATTGTGAAGCCTGTATTGCCCGCCTGGCAGGACACTGATGAGTCTTTGTAAAATACTTAAAAGATAATAACATGTCCGTATTCAACTTTGACTCCTCTAACGTCACACACCTCATGGGTGGCAGGCTTGATTATGTCATTGGTCACGGTCTCATTGATAATGCTGTCGGAGGATCAATTGTTCATGAATTAGTTAGTGATCACTTTGCCATATTCAGTTCATACACTATCAATAATGTCAAACCCTTAAGCTTTGGAAAAAAAAGGACACTGATGCATTGGAAGTTTTCATGTGTCCGGACACCGACGATGGTGTGGTATTGGCTATTTATTTAACCATGTCTTGGCTTTCATTTAAGATATATTTTACTTGAAATGTAGTCACATTATCGTCTACATCTTTGTTTATGCTGACATATAGACCTTTGATGTTACTTTGCACATATGCAAATGAATTACACAAATAATTCACTTGTTTGCAGGCCTTCACACTCCCTGAGATAGCCATCACGTAACTGTAAAAATGCATATATCTTCAGCTTATATTTCTATCTTTATTATGACATAGAAAACTTCGTTTATTACAATATTTAGATTAAATTAACATTGATCTTCGAAAGATCATAGATCCCATCGATAGGGAGAGCGTCGGCCAAGAAACCTTGTTTAAAATATGAATATCTTTCCTGTCTAATAAGATATAATCTCTGTGATGGATTCACAAAAACTATTTTATCTCTGTCTTTCTGATAACATATACAAATCTAAGTTTTATTTGTGAATCTCTATTAATTAAGCAATATATCAGAGAGCGTGTAGGGTTCGGTGTTCTATGAACGAAAAGGACATGGGTAGTTTAAGTAGCGAACGCATACAAACGAATAACGTTAGTATCTATATAACAAAATTATTGTCCTGTGGAGTTGATTTAACTTCCAGACACATTTTTTTAAATAAATATTAAATGTTTTGTGGGTATTTATGAAAGATATTATTACAAATACCCATTCTACTTGTTAATATCATTAATTAAATTTGCGACAATTTGAGCAAAGAAGTGCGACGACTGAATCACTGTGTACAGGAGGCTGATATGGCAGCAAACACTCTCCAGGCGACCATATATCTTGGATAAGTCGCTCCACAATTTTGTCGCTTGGACCGTCGACTTCCTATGGCGTCACCTGCTACATATTTACTTCGAATTTCGATATGAAATTACATTATTTCAGAGTGAAAATAGGTTTGATCGTGTTCTACGTGCAGCACCAACATTACAGTAAGTAAATATATCATATTTCTTCATTACTTACGTAATGCTAGGAGGATTTGGGTAGATTTGGGTAGATTTGGGTAATTCTACGGACCCGCTGGGGGCGTTCTATTATTCCTTGTTATTTTTCTTTATTTTGTTACATTATTTACTTTATTATTTCTTTTAAGTTTATATTTATGGTATTTTAATTCCTTTTGTTGGTCTCCAGAGTGGACAGCATTCACGTTACCATTTATATTATTTGGTATTTCCTATTGCTTACCTTACTTTCCCAGCCGACGATCGATCCAGCAGCTGTTGGCACAGCTGGAGGGCAGGAGGAAGCCGGAGAGCTTCCTGGCATTACGTTGGTACTGAATAAATGTTAGGTTGGGCTGACTTAACCTAAACTACCCTAACCTAACCTAACCAACCTAACTTAACCAAACCAATCCTAACCTAACTGACGCTTGGTTCGTCGTCTTTATTTGCCATCACCAGCTATTCATTTCGCCGCATTTTTAATAAAAATAATTTTTTTTCCGATTAGAATTATGCTGGAGCAGCCGGCCCATCTACATTATCCTAAGATATAGTCCTGTCGTGTTCCCCTTCATGCCCGCGTGCGCGGCGCCCTGTTGTAGTTAGGATTGTCCCAGGTGCCCGGCGTGTACCCGGCGCCTGTCCCGGCTGCCGATGTTCCGGCGGAAGTGGTTCCCGCCGATGATCCAGCAGCCGAAGGCTGAGCATGCTGAGCATGCCCCTGGGGGACAAGCACAGCTGCTGTTGTTCCGGCTGATGTGGCGCCAGCCGATGATCCTGCACTCTGACGGCACAGCTGGTGGTGTGCCAAGCTGAGCATGCCCTGGGGGCCGAGCACAGCTGCTGCTGTTCCGGCTGATGTGTCTTAGCCGATGAGCCAGCAACTGTTGGCGCAGCTGGTGGTATTCCAAGCCGAGCATGACCCTGGGGGCCGAGCACAGCTGCTGTTGTTCCGGCGGATGTGGTCCCAGCCGATGTCTAGCAGCTGTGGGCACAGCTGGTGGTGTTCCAGCTGTGCATGACCCTGGGGGGCTAAGCACAGCTGCTGTAGTTCTGGCTGATGTGGTACCGCCAGCTGACGGCACAGTTGGCGGTGTTCCAGCCGAGCGTGCCCCCGGGGGCCAAGCACAGCTGCTGATGCTCCGGCGGAGGTGGTCCCAGCCGATGGTTCAGCAGCCGAGGGCACAGCTGGTGGTGTCCTATTATTAATCTTATTTTCCCCATTTTAGTTCTTGTTATAATTTTATTTATTATTTATTTCTTTAATTTTATAATTTTATTGTATTTGTTCTAGCTCCCAGCCGACGATCTAGCAGCTGAAGGCTCAGCTGGTGAAGTTCCGAGCTGAGCATGACACTGGGGGCCAAGTACAGCTGCTGCTGTTCCGGCTGATGTGTTCCCAGCCGATGATCCAGCAGCTGTCGGCACAGCTGGCGGTGGGCCAGCTGAGCATGCCCTGGGGGCCAAGCACAGCTGCTGTTGTTCCGGCTAATGTGGTCCCAGCCGATGATCCAGCATGCCGCTGGCACACCTGGTGGTGTTTATTATCAGTCCCGGCTGATGTGGTCCCAGCCGATGATCCAGCAGCTGGCGGTGTGCCAGCCGAGCATGCCCTGGGGGACAAGCACAGCTGCTGTTGTCCCGGTTGACGAGGTCCCAGCCGATGATCCAGCACGCCGATGGCACACCTGGTGGTGCCACAGCTGTGCACGACCCCGGGGGCCAAGCACTGCTGCTGTTGTTCCGGCTACTGTGGTACCAGCCGATGATCCAGCACCTGATGCCACAGCTGGTGGCATTTCAGAGCTGAGCATGGCCCTGGCGGCCAAGCACAGCTGCTGTTGTTCCGGCGGAGGTGGTCCCAGCCGATGATCCAGCAGCTGATGGCACAGCTGGTGGTGTTACAGCAGGGCATGCCCCTGGGGGCCAAGCAGAGCTGCCGATGCTGCGGCGGAGGTGGCCCCAGCCGACGCTCCAGCAGCTGAGGGCACAGCTGATGGTGTTCCAGCTATGAATGCCTCTGAGGGGCTAAGCACAGCTGATGTAGTTCCGGCTGATGTCCCAGCCGATGATCCAGCACGCCCATGGCACACCTGGTGGTGTCCCAGCTGTGCACGTCCCGGGGGGCCAAGCTCTGCTGCTGTTGTTCCGGCTGCTATGGTACCAGCCGATGTTCCAGCACCTGATGCCCTGAGGGGCTAAGCACAGCTGATGTAGTTCCGGCTGATGTCCCAGCCGATGATCCAGCACGCCCATGGCACACCTGGTGGTGTCCCAGCTGTGCACGAACCCGGGGGCCAAGCTCTGCTGCTGTTGTTCCGGCTGCTGTGGTACCAGCCGATGTTCCAGCACCTGATGCCACAGCTGGTGGCATTTCCGAGCTGATCATGCCCCTGGGGGACAAGCTCAGCTGCTGTCGTTCCGGCTGACGTGGTCCCAGCCGACAATCCAGCGGCTGGTGGTGTTACAGCAGAGCATGCCCCTGTGGGCCAAGCACAGCTGCCGATGTTACGCCGGGGGTGGTACCAGCCAACGATTCAGCAGCTGAGGGCACAGCTGGTGGTGTTCCAGCTATGATCGCCCATGGGGGGCTATGCACAGCTGCTGTAGTTCCGGCTGATGTGGTACCAGCCGATGATCCAGCAGCTGATAGCACAGCGGGTGGCCAAGCTCAGCGGCGGGAGTTCCGACTGATGTGGTCCCAGCCGATGATCCCGCAGCTAATGGCACAGTTGGCGGCGATCCAGCTGAGCATGCCTTTGGGCCCAAGCGCGGCTGCTGTAGTCCCGGCTGACCTGGCCACAACCGATGTTCCAGCAGCCACAGGCTCAGCTGGCAGTCTTCCAACAGAGGGTGCCCTAGTAATGAAATTTAATTAACCAGTCATTACGGTTATTGTAAAAAAATTTAATTTGTTAATTATTTAACCGTTAGGCTTATTCGTCATTATGATTTATTAATTACTACTATAATTGCTTATATGCTGCCGTGTCTCAGCAGCTGAAGGCCCAGCTGAGCACGCCCTTATATACATCCATTGTTTATGTGTATGTAAATTAATTACCGTATCTTATGCTCCGGAGGGCTCAGCTGGTGCTGTTGCAGCCGAGCTTGTCAGCCTCCCTCTTTATTCACGTACGTTTGCTGTTCCTTGCATTTTGTCATTCTTTATTCATTTCTAATTCTTGTATTATATATTGCCAGCTGGCGGTGAGTAGCTGAGCACGCCCCAGGGGAACGAGCCCAGCTGCTGAGGTCCCAGCCGATGCGTAGGCTCAGCTGGTGGCGTTGCAGCTGAGCATGCTCGGTCACCCAACTATTTATACACGACCGCCGTTTCTTTACACTTCGTCATTCTTTATATTCAAGCCCAGCTGCTGGGGTCCCACACGACGATCCAGGAGCCGTTGGCACAGCTGGTGGTGGTTCATCTGAGCATGCCCTTGGGGCTCTGCCAGCTCCTGATGTCCTGGCCGAACACTTTCTTGCAGCTAGGTACAGCTGACGAGGCTGCAGATGGAGTGTCCTAAACGAGGATCTGCACGAGAGTAGGGAAGAACGCAATTTCTAACCATTCTTAATATAATTCCATTACAGTTCTCATTCGTCTTGTTGGGCGTAAGTGTTTCTGCAGTGCCACGCCACCTCACACCCCTCATACCTTGGCCTGTTGGCGTTCCTTGGTACCTCCCCGCTGCTTGGCGAGTCGGACTTCGCCACACTATATGCAGCCCTAGGCGCCCCCACAGTACTCCGGCTGCACTGTGCCCTAACATTGACTTATAATTTATATTACTTAATATAAATTGTGTCTATAAAAACATGTATTATAATACTTTTTAATTTTTAAAAAGTTTATTATATTAAATCTGTATTCTATTTATTTATATATTACTTATTGTATATATTATTATTTATTAAATTTATTTAATAATTTGTAATTTGTATAAAATATTTATATGAATTATAAAATATAATTTTCATTAATAACTGCCGTGCCGGTGCGTACTAGTTACTTGACGCTGGCATTTACTCCTCTTAGTTACGACGGAGGAGGCGTCCGTTTGTCCCAGGAGTTGCACTTATTGTATCTGGCAGTACCACGCTAGGCTTTTCAGTTACTCCCCACTCAGTTATGCTTGGGGCTTCACCCACTTCCACCATTCCTGCCTTTCGCAACAGGTGTCGCATACAGTTGGCCCACACTCGCAGCCGCCAGTCAAATTATGGTGCGGATCCTATGTAACTGGGCCTCTGCCTTTTGTTAACTCGGCACACCATCTCCTGCCCACCCTTACTGCTTTGATAATTCCAGATCCACGATCGAACGAGGACGAGGAAATCCTGTGATGATCGAGGAACACACGGCGTGGCCCGAAAGGTGGAACACGGCTCTCATGCCCCCCGGGAGAGGTATCCTGGGAGACGAACTACCCGCTTCCAAGCGGACACCTCCACTCAGCACCCGCGGGGCTCACCAGTGACAACAGCCGACACGGGGTCGACCCTGGGGAGTCGGCCTCGGAGAGGACAGCGTTCACATTCCCACACCCGCCCTGGGGCCAGACATCAGGTCTGGTCTCTGTGAGGGCGGGCTACTACGACGAAGAAAAACACGGGAACGACCAGTCATTCCCCGCGGCGACAAGCGCTTCCTACATGGAGTACAACCCCGGCGCTATGTACTCCACCCAGTCCACAGGCGGGGGCTTCCCGCCTCCCCGCTCCTCGGCTCGTCAAGATGGTACTCCGACGGCCCTCCAAGCGAGCTGCGTCTCCTCGCAGCATCTGCCCAGTAGGCCCGGAATGGTACCTTTTTCAGTCAGGATCATGTAAGACTGACTGTTTTTTAATGGCCTCTCCGGGCATACGGGCACGCTTACGGCCAAGGTACCGAGAAGGCATGTACCCACTTTTGCAGCCAGCTTCCGCTCGCCCTTCGGGGGTGGGGGTTCCGCGCCGCTGGCCCTCACGGGATTGGGGGTGCTCCGACGGAACCCCCAAAGTGATAAGCCAAGAATACCAAGAACTGGAATTACCGCAGTCTAATTACAGATTTCACGGCAATTGAATTACATTAGCATGATAACGGCTATCCATTATTTGCTGTATAATTTTTTATGCCCATTCACTATTCATTATGAGGCAGTATTTATTTATCCATTTAGTCGTTATAATTAGCCTATGCTTCTTCATGCAAGAACTTCTATCAACCCGTTGTCGCCATAAGATAGCACACACATGACGAAATTTTGTATTAATTACTTTGTAAGTAATTTATATAATAATTTTGTAATTATTTATATTATTATTGGTTAAGTAATTAATTTATATATAATAATAAATTAAGCCCCCACGTGGTGCGTTTTTCCAACCCACAGAAAATAGTCGCTGTATGCAAAGCAAACGGCGAAATTTCTGGGGG
>WNGS01084461.1:0-10095 GCA_020271785.1 Procambarus virginalis
TGATGACTATGTTGGGAAGTAATAGTCATGATGACTATGTTGGGAGTGTAATAGTCATGATGACTATGTTGGGAGAGTAATAGTCGTGATGACTATGTTGGGAGAGTAATATTCATGATGACAATGTTTTGAGTGTAATAGTCATGATGACTGTGTTGGGAGAGTAATAGTCGTGATGACTATGTTGGGAGAGTAATATTCATGATGACAATGTTTTGAGTGTAATAGTCATGATGACTATGTTGGGAGAGTAATAGTCGTGATGACAATGTTGGGAGTGCAATAGTCATGATGACAATGTTGGGAGTGTAATATTCATGATGACAATGTTTTGAGTGTAATAGTCATGATGACTGTGTTGGGAGTGTAATAGTCATGATGACTATGTTGGGAGTGTAATAGTCATGATGACTATGTTGGGAGTGTAATAGTCATGATGACTATGTTGGTAGTGTAATAGTCATGATGACTATGTTGGGAGTGTAATAGTCATGATGACTATGTTGGGAGTGTAATAGTCATGATGACTATGTTGGGAGAGTAATAGTCGTGATGACTATGTTGGGAGTGTAATAGTCATGATGACTATGTCGGGAGAGTAATAGTAATGATGACTATGTTGGGAAAGTAATAGTCATGATGACTATGTTGGGAGAGTAATAGTAATGATGACTATGTTGGGAGTGTAATAATAATGATGACTGTATTGGGAATGTAATAGTCATGATGACTATGTTGGGAGTGTAATAGTCATGATGACTATGTTGGGAGTGTAATTGTCATGATGACTATGTTGGGAGTGTAATAGTCATGATGACTATGTTGGGAGAGTAATAGTCATGATGACTGTGTTGGGAGTGTAATAGTCATGATGACTATGTTGGGAGTGTAATTGTCATGATGACTATGTTGGGGTGTAATAATAATGATGACTATGTTGGGAGAGTAATAGTCATGATGACTATGTTGGGAGTGTAATAGTCATGATGACTATGTTGGGAGTGTAATAGTCATGATGACTATGTTGGGAGTGTAATAGTCATGATGACTATGTTGGGAGTGTAATAGTCATGATGACTATGTTGGGAGTGTAATAGTCATGATGACTATGTTGGGAGTGTAATAGTCATGATGACTATGTTGGGAGAGTAATAGTCATGATGACTATGTTGGGAGTGTATTAGTCATGATGACTATGTTGGAAGAGTAATAGTCATAATGACTATGTTGGGAATGTAATATTCATGATGACTATGTTGGGAGAGTAATAGTCATGATGACTATGTTGGGAGTGTAATAGTCATGATGACTATGTTGGGAGTGTAATAGTCATGATGACTATGTTGGGAGTGTAATAGTCATGATGACTATGTTGGGAGTGTAATAGTCATGATGACTATGTTGGGAGTGTAATAGTCATGATGACTATGTTGGAGTGTAATAGTCATGATGACTATTTGAGGTTTATAGTCATGATGACTATTTTGGGAGTGTAATACTCATGATGACTATGTTGGGAGTGTAATAGTCATGATGACGATGTTGGGAGTGTAATAGTCATGATGACTATTTTTGGAGTGTAATCGTTATGATGACTATTTTGGGAGAGTAATAGTCATGATGACTATGTTGGGAGAGTAATGGTCATGATGACTCTGTTGGGAGTGTAATAATCATGATGACGATGTTGGGAGTGTAATAGTCATGATGGCTATGTTGGGAGTGTAATATTGTTACAATAATATTGTTATAATATTGCATATTGTACGCCTAAATATTACATCATGGAACTATAACACGCATATTGTACGCCTAAAACTTACTGTTATACTCAAATTGTATGTCCGTTGAGACATAACCAATCACAGGCGAGTAGGCTTCTGACGTCATGCCAGACAGTCACCAGCCGTGCTCCCAGCAGGCTTAGTACCCCCCGACAGACCCAGAGTAGGTGGACCTCGGCTGGCCAGTTATACACCTTGCTGTTTTAATCAATAAAACTACAGAAGTGCCTACTGTTATATCTTTCATCCCAACGAGGCAACGAATAATGGTAGCAGCAGTGGGATCCAGAATTATTTTTCTGGAAACGAAACTCCAGGTACCCACATCGCCTTGTGTTTCAGACGCCGCCGGTAGCTGCCATCCTGCCACCCTCGCATCAATTATTGTGCCAGACCGGGGCCCTGCCATCAACCACTACTCCAGGCCAACGTCTGAGAAGTAAGGGTCAATATTTTCCTGTGAGAATGCTAATTCATCAGTGAGGAGGTTTGAAGATTCCCGCGCCATCCATTTATGAATCTCGCGCCCACGTGGGAACCTGCACCACCACCACCACCGCCACCCAAGCTGACAGCATCAAAGCTTTGTGAGTGTTCTAGCTACTGAAATCGTCGTCGGTCATCGTCACAAGTATCAACTGATCATTGTGTGTGTTGTAGTGGTACTGAGGAATTGATGGACTGCAATTGTTGGCCTAAGTGTCGCCATTAGCATACACACCTCGCCACTTCACCACCTCTCACTATCGCCACCAGCCCCCTGCTACGTCATTTTGTGTGAACCTCTTCCTAGCAAATCGTGCTTCCTTCGCCATCATCGTCGTCAGAATTTATCTTCGCGCTTCCAACATCATTCTAGTGTGGGGTCTCCCGAGCTTTGCGCCACTGCTGCTAGGAGCGCTGCCGTCGCACCAGATTGCAAACAAACCCTCGCATGTGCCTCTTCACACGCCTTGTCGCCGTTTTTCGTGTTGGCCACTGTTATATTGCAAATCCTGCAGCCCTGAGTTAAGTAATTAAGAGCTAAGATATCGTGTGTTATGTTTTAAAGAGGTTTAATGTAAATATATCCACAATATCTTTTGAATTAACCATTCAGTGACTTGTTATATATTGGAGCTGGCTCAGTACTCCACTCCCACAGTTTCCTTGAATGATTTCAACATTCCTGCTTCTCACAGTAATTTCATTGTGCATTAAATGTGTTGATAGAGTGCTATTAGCAAATTCAAAGTCAAGAGAAGTAAGAAATTCTTGTTTTAGTAGCAGTTAAGAATTTGTACAAAATATTTTTTTTTTAATTCCTCCAGGCCTAAAATTGAAATTTATTCCTTCAACATTTCATATTATAATTTTTACCATAGCAGTTATATACATATATGTGTCCAGTTTATGTTCTACATCCATATTTCTTGCATTGCCACTTGCTATGTTGAATCAATTTCATGAAATTTTGCAATTGCACTTTCCAGGATTTTTAATTCTAAATTGCTATGCTTAGCCTGGTTTAATTAATTTACATGCTTCTAATTCCAGCCATTTTAATGAAAGATTGCTAATTTAATTCACAATTTTGCTTGTTCTTAATTATTTGTTGCCTAGCCCAATTTAATAATTTTATTTCTGCCATTTTCTTACTTTAGCCAAGTTGATATTTTTTTTGAGTGTTTATTTTTGTGTATACTATTTCTGATGCCTGGTGCACTTAATTATAATCTGCGTTCAAACATTCCTTCCACTGCTGTGACAATGCCTACCACTGTTGAAACCCCCTCAGACTCAACGGGAGCAGATGCTCGTCCCAATGTCCAGAGGTCAGCTCAGGAAATGTCTATTCCTCTTTTTGCTGGTGAATCCCGCTTATTAGAGTCATGGTTTAATAAGGTTGAAGCGAAAACAGTTGCACGTTTTTCCAAGCCTACAGATGCCGAATACTTGGCAATCGCATGGTCAGCTGTGGACACAACCAAAGGTGATGCACGTTTTGTTGTTGATGAGAAAGCCATTGTTAGTTTCCAGTCTTGGTCTGAATTTAAGGATTTCTTTCGCCGGCAATTGTTAACAAAGGAGACCTTGACCCGTATAGGTTAGTCAAAAAAATTGCCAATGCCACCATGCAGCCTGGTGAATCATTTAATGCGTTTACTAGCCGTCTCGATCAGTATCTGTATGCCTTAGTGTCTGCAATGATTAGTTTGTCTTGGGTAGATAAAGACAATAATCTGTCCCCTGAGGCTATGGCCAAAATGATAGCATTTGGGACTTTAATGCATTTTGCCCCAGAGCATACTAAACCGATCACCGAGCAACAAAATTTTGGAGTTAAACATGAAATTGGTGAAGTGTTTGAGGCTATTAACAATGCCGCCGATAAACTAGCTCCCTGAAGTGCTCAACTGTTGCCACCCTCTGATACTGTAAATGTAGTAACAAGCTCTCGGCATCCTCCCACAAACTCTCAAAACTCTTGGTCGCAGAACCGTACCCATGGTCATAGCCCCCAGTCAAATTCGCCTCCTCATAAGTTGCCAAAACACTATAGTCCACAACAATCCACTCCCTCATGTTGGCATTGTGGTAAGAGTAACCACCTCGCAAGGGACTGTTGGTCCGCCCCTAGATCATCACCCCCTAGACAATTCTCTCGGTCCCCTCATCAATCTAATCATTCTCGGCTACCATATTGCAAGTACCATAAACAAGTTGGTCACCACACTGCGGATTGTAGAGCTAGGCAAAGGACATCCCCACCTCGTAACTCCCAGTAGCTACCCAAAATAGATTTGGACACTTGACAGAGGAGGACACTGACTCTAGACCAGTTGTAGATGTTGACGGAACCACAGTAAATTTGACCCAGACATGACGCAGATATCCCAGACAACATAAGTCACAAGTAGTAACTTGTCCAGTCTCAAGTGATGGTCCCCTTGTCTCAGCCATTGTCCATGGTAGAGTTTTAAAAGTTTTTCTTGACTTAGGTGCAAAAATTAATATTGTCAAGCCCTCAGCTCTTAGAGACATTGAAAGTAAGTACCCTACTACGATAAGGAAGTGCCCCATACCTTTTCTAAGTGGTGTTTCAGGAAATAAAGTAAAAGTTCAGGGTGAAATTGACCTCCCACTCAAGTTAGATGATGTCACATTGTCTATAACATGTTTAGTTGTTGACATTATTCGTTTTTCTGAAGACATTCTCTTAGGTCTGTACACCATGATTGATGAAAATATTGCATTGTTTCCCCATCGTTGGAACATTAGTATTAAAGACCACGTCATACCCTTGTGTAGCATGTATCGACAGGGCCATGAGTTCAACCTCCAGACTACGTTAATTTTGTTGACGCCTGCCTTGTTAGCATAAGTTTGTCAGATCCTTGTCGTGGTAGCATACCCAAGAAAACGGTCACTCGATTGAAGCATCGTAGTTGTGCAGTTGTTAAGGAGAGTGAGTATCGGGACTTTCTGGAGACGCCCTAACGGATTCTCATTGTCTCGCTCGCCTGGCAGCTTCCATCTCTGAAATCAGTGGTTCCACGGCTACTGACACTGTGCTGCACTCTCATTCTCTCACCAGAATAAAAGTTAAGGTTCAGGGAGTGCCTGAGTTGTCGGATGTGATTGCGAAAGTGAAACATGTAAAGTGAATGGTACGTTTGTTGAACCCTCCTGGCACACAGTGCAGGATGATACTGTTACATTGTATATTGCAAACACTAGTAATACCGACATCCATCTCCAGTCTGGCACCCATATTGTAGATTTTGCCCATTACTCGTTACCGGTGCGAGTTGTGGATGATGTCTCCATGGATCATACTGTTTGTACTCTCACACCTGGAGAACAGGGATCTCAGCCAGAGGTGCAAGCGCTACACCTCAGTCCTACTGATTTTCCTGATTCTGTGGCTCAGCTTTTGGAAATTTTGAACAGGAATAGAGCCGTTGTTGCTCTACCAGGAGAAAAGTTAGGTCTCACTCCTCTCATTACACATAAAATTCCCCTTGAATTAGGAACTAAGCCTATTTATGTACCAGCTTACCGTCTTCCCCATTCTCAGAGAGCAGAATCCGATAGACTCATAGAGGAAATGTTACAGAGTGATGTAATTGAATCAAGCAGTTCGCCATGGAATGTTCCATTGATTCTTGTACCAAAGCGAGATGGGACTTGGAAAACTGTAATCGATTATCGGAAGCTTAACAGAGTAACGATACCTGATCGTTTCCCACTTCCAGTTCTAAATGATTTGTTGCAAAGTATTGGTCGAAATAAAGTATTCTCAACGTTAGATTTGTTGCAGGGATTCTGGCAAATCCCCCTTGATGAGGAAAGTAAACAATTGACAGCCTTTAGTACTCCCAATGTTCATTTTCATTTCAAAAGAATGCCATTTGGTTTGCGAAGTAGTCCAATAACCTTTTCACGGCTCATGACAAATCTATTTCATAGATTGATAGGAAGTACTCTTCTAGTTTACCTTGATGATCTCATAATCATGTCGCAAGATGTTCAGACTCATTTCCAAAACCTTGAGAAAGTACTTGCAAAGCTCGCTGAAGCTAATTTAATAATAAAGCTTGCAAAATGTTCATTTTTAAAGGAGAAGATTAATTTCCTAGGTCATACAGTTACACCTTCAGGTATTACATTGAATGAATCAAAAATTATTGCTGCCCGTGATTTTCCAACGCCTCGTACCGCAGAAGCCGTAAGACAGTTCACAGGTCTTGTAGGATTTTATCGTTCATTTATTGCTGGATTCTCTATTATAACCGCTCCACTTTACAAGTTGCAAAGAAAAGGTCAACCCTTTGTTTGGGGAGAGGCCCAGGATCAGTCATTCAAAAAACTCAAGGCAGCCTTGATTTCGTCACCTGTCCTTAGGTACCCAGATTTTTCTAAACCTTTTACGTTGGTTACAGATGCTAGTGACATAGGTTTAGGTGCTGCATTACTTCAAACAGAAGGTCACAGAGATCACGCAATAGCTTACGCAAGCCGTACATTATCTAAAGAAGAGAAAAAATTATAGCACAACAGAACGAGAAGCCTTGGCAGTTGTCTGGGCACTTAAACATTTCAGGGATACAATTTATAATTACCCAGTTCATGTTCTTACAGATCACCACCCATTAATTCCCTTGTTCAAAAATAAGAATCCAGTTGGAAAGTTTGCTAGATAATTGCTCACAATTCAAGAATTCAATCCCACATTTGGTTATATTCCAGGAAAGCAAAATGTTGTAGCCAATGCGTATTCTCAACACGTAGCTGCGATTCAGTTAAATTACCTAGCATTAGATGCTGCAGTAGTAGAAACGGAACAGAGACAAGACCACATATGGGCACCCGTCATTAAATTTTTGACTAAGCAAGACACTCGCCGGATTCATAAACCGCCAGTACCATTGAAAGAACTAGTTATGTTGGACAATTTACTGTGTAGAGTAGTAAAGCTAGGGACAGCCTCGAGGAAATGTTGTCAGTTAGTTGTTCCAGCTGTCTTGGTACCAACTGTGTTAAAAATTATCCATGATGCTCCTGCAAGTGCACATCCAGGAAAGGATCGTACACTCCAACAAGGTAGATTGAAGTATTTTTGGCCAAAAATGGCTAAGGAGATTGCTCATTAAGTTGACAGATGTTTAACTTGCTTACAGCACAAGGGACATGTTTCAGGACCTAATCCAATTCAGGTGTACCCAGCAACTAAAGCTCCTTGGGAACGAGTATCGATGGATTTGCTGACAAAGTTTGCAGAAACAGAAAAAGGGAACAAACATTTGCTTGTAATGGTTGATAATTTTTCACGGTATTGCGAACTAGTTCCTATCCTGAACAAAACAGCAGAAATTATAGCCAGTGCATTCCATGACCAAATAATTTGTAGATATAGTATGCCTAAAGTAATGCCTTTCAGATAATGATCCAGAATTCAGTAATAGTATTTTAACTAGCTTGTGTGATTTATATAACATTAAAAAATGTAGTATCATGCCTTATCACCCAGCTAGTAATGGATTAGCTGAACGTACTAACAGGAAAGTGTTAGATGCCTTGCGAGTCACGTTGAATTTTGATAACAACAATTGGGATGATTTTATACCCTTAATTCAGTGTGCCATAAATTCTTCAATTAATATTTCTACAGGTGACACACCTCACGCTATTCTTTATGGTACAGATAAGATCCTCCCTAATGAATTGATTAACGTACCTCCTACTCCCTTATATAATGTAGATGATTTTTTTCAAGTGAAGCGTAGACAAATGCAACTAGTATTCAAGAAAATACGAGAACAACTGTCCAAAGCTACAGCCGAGTTCACTCTAGCAAGGAATGCATGAGCTAAACCAAGTAAAATAACTATTGGATCTTTAGTAATGGTACTAAACCAACACAGGTCTGGCCCTATGTACAAGTTAACTAAGAAATTTTTGGGTCCATATAAGGTAACAGAGCTTATCAAAGGTAACAAGTACAGAGTTAAGAACTTGGTAACAGGAGAGTATATAAATGAATATTTAGACCACATGAAGTTAACTAAAATGACTGTTGACGAGACTGATGAGAAAGATGACAATGAACTTACCCAGACAGATTCTCCTATTGGGACACCACCTTCTGTGGTTGACAGACCACTTGATGTACAGCAACCCCATAAGAAGAACAGCATCATGAAGAACGAAGTGAATGGTGTTCTGCCTTTTTTAGACATCATGATTCATAGAATTGGTAGGAGTTTCAAATTCAATGTGTATAGGAAACCTACCAATGTTTGCTCGTATGTACATTTCTATTCAAATCATCACGTTCAGGTCAAGCGAGCAGTTTTTTCTGGTATGTTTCTCAGAGCACTGAGAGTTTGCAGTCCGGAATTTTTCGATGAAGAAATAGCAAATATATTTGAAATTGGGAAGAAGTTAAAATACCCAAAATCGATCTTGGATCTTGCGTTTGGTCAAGCAAAAAGGACTTTCTACAAACAGACTACTAAGTCTAAACCAGAACTGAAAAATTCGTTGGTATTACCATATCCTGATGGTCTAGTAAATCTTGCCTCAGCCCTGAAGAACCTTAATATTAATCTAGTGTTCAAAAATGATAATACAGTTAAGTACATGTTAATTAAGAACTCTCCCTCATCTGTAGCAGGTTGTGTGTATTCCATCCCTTGTAATGAGTGTGCATGTGTTTACATCGGCGAGACAGGTAAATCTCTTTCCTCGCGTTTAAAACAGCATTCATATGCTATTCGTACAGCCCAGCAATCAAGTGCATTGTATTTACATTCCAGTTTATGTGATCATTCTATCGACTTCACAGGGGTAAAATGTATTGTTAAAAGTAAGGATTTTGTTGAACGAAACGTGATCGAGTCTGCTCTGATCAAACATTGTAACAACAGCCTTAATGTGAGCCCCGGTATGTACAAGTTGGATCCCTATTTAAGCCTCAATATAGCGCGTCAAAACAATATATCAATCATTTAACACGTATGGCACTTGGAGATATTAATAGGAGCTGCCTCGTATGGGCCAATAGGCCTTCTGCAGTTACCTTCTTTCTTATAATTCCTTTCCTCCACTTATTTTTGGTGGTCAGGTGATCTGCCCAGGCGGATATAAAGGTCTGACCAGCAATGTTTTCTTATCTTCATTCTACTTTGCTCTGATGAAGGCGAATTAGCCGAAAACGCGTTAAGCATTTTCTATTTTTCACATGTGGTTATTCTGCATATATATATATATATATATATATATATATATATATATATATATATATATATATATATATATATATATATGTTGTACCTAGTAGCCAGAACGCACTTTTCAGCCTACTATGCAAGGCCCGATTTGCCTAATAAACCAAGTTTTCCTGAATTAATTAAGTAGCCGAAAATGTTAGGTTAGGTTTGGTTAGGTAGTCGAAAAACAATTCATGAAAACATGGCTTATTAGGCAAATCGGGCCTTGCATAGTAGGCTGAAAAGTGCGTTCTGGCTACTAGGTACGACATATATATATATATATATATATATATATATATATATATATATATATATATATATATATATATATATATATATATATATATATATACATATATATATTTATATATATATATATATATATATATATATATATATTACATATATATAATATATATATATATATCTATATCATATATATATATATATATCTATATATATATATATATATATATATATATATATATATATATATATATATATATATATATTACATATATATATATATATATTACATATATATATATATATAT
>WNGS01084463.1:0-12109 GCA_020271785.1 Procambarus virginalis
CAAAAGCATGCGAGTGTACTGGTAATGACCATTAGGGACGGAAAACGCCCGTCAGTTCTCGACTTCTGGTCGAGCGGTATCTGCCAAAATCCTTGCAATAAATCAAGTGTGGAAAAAACCTTATTCTGACCTATGTTCTGCAATAAGTCAGTAAGCACAGGAAGTGGAAATCGATCGGAATCGTAACTTGATTAAGTTTCCTGAATCAACGACGGGACGCCAAGAGCCTCCTTCTTGGTACTAAGATTAATGGAGCATTCCACGGTGAAGTACTTTCTTCAATAACGCCATCGTGTAACATCTCGTCAATGAGTCTGTCTGCAACAGCTCGTTGAGAATGAGGCAATCTGTATGCGGTACAAAAATTGGGCGAGTACCTGGTTCCAGTGGAATTTTGTGAGTAATGAGGTGCGTCAGTCCAAGTTGTTCACCTGTCAGTGCAACAACGTTGCGATGCTTGTTGAGGATGGCCATAACTGAGATTGGGCATCAGGGAAGTCAGTGGCACTAAGATGCACAGGTGAGATCGCGATCTGATCTGGATTGTTTGTGTGAGAGAGTGCATGTACCACTTGGTCACAGAGACTCATCCACTACTCGCACCGGTAACGAATAATGGGCAAAGTCAACAATGTGTGTGCCTGATGCAAGGTGAATGTTGGCATTGGTGACGTTGGCAACATAACCAGTAGTGTTATTCTGCACCTGATGTAAGGACGGTTCTATGAAGGTACCATTGATTTGACACGTGTCACTGTCAGCTATTATGTGTTCTAGGTCAGATACACCAGGTATTTTGACAATAACCTTTGTTAGTGCATGAGAATGTAGTACTGTGTCTTGGTGTAAGATACCTCTGACCTGACTGATGTTAGACTCCAGGCAAGTAAGGTAATGAACAATCGCGGGGGCCCCTGCAAAGATTCATTGACCTCACCGACCTGCGAGACTGTGGAATCGTGCGTTGGTCTGGTGTCAGTAAGTGACTGAGTGACAGGTTTGTTTGGCGTGACTGGTGGTCTGGTGTCAGTAAGTGGCTGAGTGAGGGTTTGTCGGGCGTGACTGGTTAAGTGTCCCCTGGTCTTCCTGGTTTGAATGTACTGACATAGTCCCAATGGTTGGTGAACTCATGTCCCATGGTGTACACACTGCAAAGAGGTACCACTGTATCACCAATTGTTGCTTCCCAACGGTAAGCGTCGATAGTAACTCGATAGTCTCTCATGGGTTTAATCCTAGTAAAATATCTCCAGGAATCGTACTGCACCGGCTATCACACATGGCACGGTGAGTGATCTGTCATTAACTATTAACTCTATGTCTGCTTCACCTAACGTTGGAGTCATTCCTCCAGTAAGTCCACCAAGGTTGGAAACAGACGACTGTCGTATATCGAGTCGGTCGCATAGGCCATGAAGGCGTCTTGTTTAATGATGTTGACTCGAGCTCCTGTGTCTAGGAAAATCTTAACATGTCGACCCTTCAGAGTGGCTGAAATCAGAGGACCTTCTGTGTCGTTGATAGGCATCCTGTTAAACATGTTATTACGAGACTGACGCGGTCGATGTGGTGTCTGGAGTACATGTACATGAGTACCGTCAGTGTGTAGTTCGTCCATGTTGTCCTCCTCTGTTAAGGTACCGTACCTGTTACGGGTAGGCACTGAGTATACAGGGAGGTCGTCTCGCTTCCCTACGTCATACCGTTTACCCAGCTGCTATACCTTCCCCCGACTGAGAGTCATAGGCTGATCTGTGTGTTCGTAGGTCATGTCTGCATTATCCCTGTCGGTCGTGGCGCCGTTTGTCACGCGCGAGTCACGGTGTCCATCTGTGTCGTGACTGTCAGTGGTTGCGAACCTAACATGGGCAGTCGGTCGGGTTGCAGGGCTACGTGTAGGGCTCGGTCGGCGCTGGTTACTTGCTGCAGCCTGCGGTTGCTTACGGGAAGGAGGAGTAGGACTAGAACGGTTAGCCTGGTTAGTACCGCGGCGGGCTCTACAGTCAGCAGTGTCATGTCCAGGTCGGCGGTGATATGTGCAATAAGAACGGGTGTGATCACGTGATCGGCCTGTGCAGTTATGTCTAGCATGCTGTTGGTAACGAGTGTTAGTTGATGTACACTCTGCTTTACGGTGTCCTGGTTTGCCACAGTTAAAACATTCTGGCGTTCGAGGTCGCTGAGGGTATTGAGGGGAACCTGTCCTGAAGTATGACCTGGGGCCATACGAAGGCGGAGGAGACCTAGCACGAGTCTGAACATGTCTAGGGTAGAACGCGTGACAACGTTCACTGTGGTATGGGAACTGTTTGCACGAAAAACGGCAGAAAGCTGAGCAGAATCCCGGGACTTTAGCCTATCTGTGGACTCTACCATGACGTCCATTAAGTCCCATAGCGTGTGGGTAGGACCAAAATTCCTATCCTCGATGTCTTTCAGTATGGCCTCGGGGGCATGACTCTGCATGGCACCGAACGCCAATAGTTTACTCACATTCTGTATAGTGAGGCTTCCACTAGCATCCCATCTAGAACCCATCAAGGCTTTCTCCAGTGAGTCCTGTAGCGTAGCTAGACGCGTGGCAAAAGCATTGCGTGTTTCATCAGGACGCATTACTGCAGTAGCTAATTGGCGAGCAATGCCAAAGGGGTCACGATCAACTACCGATATATATCTCCTACGAAAGAATTTCTTAAATTCATCCCAGTTTACAATTTTCTTTAAGTCAGGTGTTCCTGCTACGAGATACGCATCTCCAGATTATAGTCAAGTGTGGACGTCGCCATACTGATATAGTCTGCGTCTGTGACAGCAGTACCCTTGCTCTTCGCTCTAGCCTCTACACTAGCGAACCATGTCTCCAAGAAGGTTGGATCCTTTCCACTAAACGGGCGAATGTCAACAGACTGTGTAAGAACTGTAACGGTGTTCGAGTTAGAACCCGCAGTATTCAGGGCTTGAGTCATGATTACTGAGTCGTTGCTGGTTGTAGAGGTTAATGAGGATAAGCTACTGAGAGCTGAGGTTGGGAGTTCACTGACTAAGGATAAGTGAGCGAGCGTAGGGAGCTCACTAGTTAAGTGTAAGTTACTCTCTGATAGTGAACGAGACCGTAGACTGTAGGGGTAAGTGCACGAGCGAGGTTTGAGCGAGTATCGGTTATCCATAAAGTAAGTTTACGTTGTGCCCACAAAAGTCCACAGTTTACTCTACTACACAAATAACAAAGGGTACTTAACTAGAGCTGAAGGCTGCTGGGGCTGCAATCCGTTCAACGGGGCAGAGATGATCTGGTCGTCACAGGTCCGGCGTCGTGCTGTGGCGTCGTCGGCGTCGGGAGGCGGCAGGAGACGTCAGGCGGCAGAAGTCGTCAGGCGGCAGTAGACGTCAGGCGGCAGAAGTCGTCAGGCGGCAGAAGTCGTCAGGCCAGACAGCGAGAGGTGGTAAGGTGACGTCAGGCAGGCACCAAGGCTCGTTGAGTCACGGTGAGTCACGGCGAGTCAGCTGGTGGCGCGCGGTGAGTCAAGGACGGGCGCGCGCTGGGTGAGTGAGTCAGGGGCGCGCGCTGGGTGAACAGACACGGGCGGGCGCTGGGTGAGTCAGCCACGCTGAACTGTTGTGATGCTGGCTGCTGTGCCCTGCTGTGTTGCTGTGTGCTGTTGCTGTGAGCTGCTGTGCGCTGCTGTGTTGCTGTGCGCTGCTGTCCTGCTGTGAGCTGCTGTGTGCTTCTGTGTTGCTGCTGGAGGACAGGGGTAGATCCCACTATGCTGCCACCAGTGTTTCATCTGCCGTTGGCAGTTGTAGAATGATTAGTTGTGGGCAGGAATTGGAGTACCAAACATCTGCAGCTTTTCCTTAGTTTTATTATAAAACTATATATATATATCTGTACACCGGCCAGGGGCTAGCTAGGGTGTGAAGGGGGAGCGCGTGTGCTCGCTCCGATGCCCAGGCAGCGTCTGGTCTCAGCTCTGCTGGGTAGGTCAGGTTGCATTAAAATCTGCTGACCACGCTGACCACGTTGTTGATACTTATTAAGTTGTTTAACTTAAGAGGGTATAGGTCACCCTATGTGTGAGGGTGGACTGGCGTCCAACAAGAGCACCCAGCAGCCTGATGACCCAAGAGGCCACAACGGTAACACGTACGGGGCTGACGAGCATAAAACACTCTGACAGAACACCCCAGAAGCCTCACTTGAGAAGGAATGTCCGCCCGCAGCCTCATTCCTAGGGTGCGAATATTGGACCGCACACCCTTGAGCGGACCCAAGGAGAGCAGGTGCAACCGCACACCGACGACCGCCCCAAACTGGCCGAAATAACGCCTCAGCAGTCCCTCCGGAAATTCCAGGGGCGCCCCATGCACGCTGACATACGTGATGGCACCACTGTGGTCAGAGACAGTTACAGTGCCCGCGCCTTCGGGCAGGGGCAAGGTCCGCCCCTCGTACCGACGTAAAAACGCCCTATACACCTCCTCAGTAGTTAGCTTAACAACCACTCGACGGGCAGACACCAGTTCAACACCATAGACATCCCCCACAGGGACCCGCAGCATGTCACACAGCACCAAACCCACCTCGGGATAACCCGCCCGAGCAGAAAACTCCAGTCCGATTGACTGGGCACGCACCACAGGGGGGAGGGGGGCCCCCATGGCGCCGACACGCCAAACCACACCCGCCCCCTCGCAACTCTAGGTAGCAACTGGCAGGTCAGACGGGCGCGTCTTGACCCCCTGGCGGCCAACAAGCGAATTCCTTTACTCTACCCTGATGGTAGGGGGAGTAGATAGGGGGTGTGGTTGGCTGGGAGAGGACAGGGGATGAAGGCGGGTGGATGGGAGCGGACGGGGGGTATGCGGGTAGTAAATAGTTCCCTGACGGGTACCAGCGAAGGGTTGTTGACGCCTTGGACAGTCGCGCTCTCATAAACACAGCTCCAGTTGGAAGCAGGTTAGCGAAGAGCTCAGTAAAGTAAGGCAGTTCCTCGTCAATAATAGATGCCCTATCGCAGCGCTTCTCTACCTTTGTACCCTGGAAATAATTCCAGGTTGTACTTGATCACTGACGCATCTCAATGTCAACTGAGAAGAGACGAGCTTTCTCTATAATCTTGATGCTGGTTATATGGGAAAATTAAACACAAAAACATCTGAAAAATACATTTGCATATAATTAGAACTTGCTAATCACTATCTCTATAGACCCCCTAGTTACCTTGGGGTTCAGGGGGACCCCGGATGAAAGACTGTGGATTCACTGAGTCTGTAAATTCACCAAATTTGATGAACTGGAAGTGAACTGGTTAGTTAGTCTTCGAGGAGGACTGACCCGGAGTGGCCTGTCGAGGTCGTCATGAAGATGTGTGCAACCACGTCAACTGCAGCAGACAACCACGTCAACTGCTGCAGACAACCACATCAACTGCTGCAGACAACCACATCAACTGCTGCAGACAACCACGTCAACTCCTGCAGACAACCACATCAACTGCTGCAGACAACCACGTCAACTGCTGCAGACAACCACGTCAACTCCTGCAGACAACCACGTCAACTGCTGCAGGCAACGACGTCAACTGCAGCAGACAACCACGTCAACTGCTGCAGACAGCCACGTCAACTGCAGCAGACAACCACGTCAACTGTAGCAGACAACCACGTCAACTGCAGCAGACAACCACGTCAACTGCTGCAGACAACCACATCAACTGCTGCAGACAACCACGTCAACTCCTGCAGACAACCACGTCAACTGCTGCAGACAACGACATCAACTGCAGCAGACAACCACGTCAACTGCTGCAGACAGCCACGTCAACTGCAGCAGACAACCACGTCAACTGCTGCAGACAACCACGTCAACTGCCGCAGACAACCACGTCAACTGCTGCAGACAACCACGTCAACTGCCGCAGACAACCACGTCACCTGTTGCAGACAACCACGTCAACTGCTGCAGACAACCACGTCAACTGCTGCACACGACCACGTCAACTGCCGCAGACAACCACGTCAACTGCTGCAGACGACCACGTCAACTGCCGCAGACAACCACGTCAACTGCTGCAGACAACCACGTCAACTGTTGCAGACAACCACGTCAACTGCTGCAGACAACCACGTCAACTGCAGCAGACATCCACGTCAACTCCTGCAGACAACCATGTCAACTGCAGCAGACAACAACGTCAACTGCTGCAGACAACCACGTCAACTGTTGCAGACAACCACGTCAACTACAGCAGACAACCACGTCAACTGCAGAAAACCACGTCAACTGCTGCAGACAACCACGTCAACTGCAGCAGACAACCACGTCAACTCCTGCAGAGAACCACGTCAACTGCTGCAGACAACCACGTCAACTGCAGCAGACAACCACGTCATCTCCTGCAGACAACCACGTCAACTGCCGCAGACAACCACGTCAACTGCTGCAGACAACCACGTCAACTGCTGCAGACAACCACGTCAACTGCTGCAGACAACCACGTCAACTGCAGCAGACAACCACGTCAACTCCTGCAGACAACCACGTCAACTGCCGCAGACAACCACGTCAACTGCTGCAGACAACCACGTCAACTGCTGCAGAAAACCACGTCAACTGTTGCAGACAACCACGTCAACTGCTGCAGACAACCACGTCAACTGCTGCAGACAACCACGTCAACTGCAGCAGACAACCACGTCAACTGCAGCAGACAACCACGTCAACTGCTGCAGACAACCACATCAACTGCTGCAGACAACCACGTCAACTCCTGCAGACAACCACGTCAACTGCTGCAGACAACGACGTCAACTGCAGAAGACAACCACGTCAAATGCTGCAGACAGCCACGTCAACTGTTGCAGACAACCACGTCAACTGCTGCAGACAACCACGTCAACTGCTGCAGACGACCACGTCAACTGCCGCAGACAACCACGTCAACTGCTGCAGACGACCACGTCAACTGCCGCAGACAACCACGTCAACTGCTGCAGACAACCACGTCAACTGTTGCAGACAACCACGTCAACTGCTGCAGACAACCACGTCAACTGCAGCAGACATCCACGTCAACTCCTGCAGACAACCATGTCAACTGCAGCAGACAACAACGTCAACTGCTGCAGACAACCACGTCAACTGTTGCAGACAACCACGTCAACTACAGCAGACAACCACGTCAACTGCAGAAAACCACGTCAACTGCTGCAGACAACCACGTCAACTGCAGCAGACAACCACGTCAACTCCTGCAGAGAACCACGTCAACTGCTGCAGACAACCACGTCAACTGCAGCAGACAACCACGTCATCTCCTGCAGACAACCACGTCAACTGCCGCAGACAACCAGGTCAACTGCTGCAGACAACCAGTCAACTGCTGCAACCACGTCAACTGCTGCAGACAACCACGTCAACTGCTGCAGACAACCACGTCAACTGCAGCAGACAACCACGTCAACTCCTGCAGACAACCACGTCAACTGCCGCAGACAACCACGTCAACTGCTGCAGACAACCACGTCAACTGCTGCAGAAAACCACGTCAACTGTTGCAGACAACCACGTCAACTGCTGCAGACAACCACGTCAACTGCTGCAGACAACCACGTCAACTGCAGCAGACAACCACGTCAACTGCAGCAGACAACCACGTCAACTGCTGCAGACAACCACGTCAACTCCTGCAGACAACCACGTCAACTGCTGCAGACAACGACGTCAACTGCAGAAGACAACCACGTCAAATGCTGCAGACAGCCACGTCAACTGTTGCAGACAACCACGTCAACTGCTGCAGACAACCACTTCAACTGCAGCAGACAACCACGTCAACTCCTGCAGACAACCACGTCAACTGCCACAGACAACCACGTCAACTGCTGCAGACAACCACGTCAACTGCTGCAGAAAACCACGTCAACTGTTACAGACAACCACGTCAACTGCAGCAGACAACCACGTCAACTCCTGCAGAAAACCACGTCAACTGCTGCAGACAACCACATCAACTGCAGCAGACAACCACGTCAACTCCTGCAGACAACCACGTCAACTGCCGCAGACAACCACGTCAACTGCTGCAGACAACCACTTCAACTGCAACAGACAACCACGTCAACTCCTGCAGACAACCACGTCAACTCACCGCAGACAACCACGTCAACTGCTGCAGACAACCACGTCAACTGCTGCAGACAACCACGTCAACTGCTGCAGACAACCACGTCAACTGCAGCAGACAACCACGTCAACTCCTGCAGACAACCACGTCAACTGCCGCAGACAACCACGTCAACTGCTGCAGACAACCACGTCAACTGCTGCAGAAAACCACGTCAACTGTTGCAGACAACCACGTCAACTGCTGCAGACAACCACGTCAACTGCTGCAGACAACCACGTAAACTGCAGCAGACAACCACGTCAACTGCTGCAGACAACCACGTCAACTGCTGCAGACAACCACGTCAACTGCAGCAGACAACCACGTCAACTGCAGCAAACAACCACGTCAACTGCAGCAGACAACCACGTCAACTGCTGCAGACAACCACGTCAACTGCTGCAGACAATCACGTCAACTGCTGCAGACAACCACGTCAACTGCAGCAGACAACCACGTCAACTGCAGCAAACAACCACGTCAACTGCAGCAGACGACCACGTCAACTGCTGCAGACAACCACGTCAACTGCTGCAGACAATCACGTCAACTGCTCAGACACCCACGTCAACTGCAGCAGACAACCACGTCAACTCCTGCAGAAAACCACGTCAACTGCTGCAGACAACCACGTCAACTACAGCAGACAACCACGTGAAGTCCTGCAGACAACCACGTCAACTGCAGCAGACAACCACGTCAACCCCTGCAGACAACCACGTCAACTGCTGCAGACAACCACGTCAACTGCAGCAGACAACCACGTCAACTGCAGCAAACAACCACGTCAACTGCAGCGGACAACCACGTCAACTGCTGCAGACAACCACGTCAACTGCTGCAGACAATCACGTCAACTGCTCAGACACCCACGTCAACTGCAGCAGACAACCACGTCAACTCCTGCAGAAAACCACGTCAACTGCTGCAGACAACCACGTCAACTACAGCAGACAACCACGTCAAGTCCTGCAGACAACCACGTCAACTGCAGCAGACAACCACGCCAACCCCTGCAGACAACCACGTCAACTGCTGCAGACAGCCACGTCAACTGCAGCAGACAACCACGTCAACTGCAGCAGACAACCACGTCAACTCCTGCAGACAACCACGTCAACTGCTGCAGACAACCACGTCAACTGCAGCAGACAACCACGTCAACTCTTGCAGACAACCACGTCAACTGCAGCAGACAACCACGTAAACCTACAGACAACCACGTCAACTCCTGCAGACAACCACGTAACTGCAGCAGACAACCACGTCAACTGCCGCAGACAACCACGTCAACTGCTGCAGACAACCACGTCAACTGTTGCAGACAACCACGTCAACTGCTGCAGACAACCACGTCAACTGCAGCAGACATCCACGTCAACTCCTGCAGACAACCATGTCAACTGCAGCAGACAACAACGTCAACTGCTGCAGACAACCACGTCAACTGTTGCAGACAACCACGTCAACTACAGCAGACAACCACGTCAACTGCAGAAAACCACGTCAACTGCTGCAGACAACCACGTCAACTGCAGCAGACAACCACGTCAACTCCTGCAGAGAACCACGTCAACTGCTGCAGACAACCACGTCAACTGCAGCAGACAACCACGTCATCTCCTGCAGACAACCACGTCAACTGCCGCAGACAACCAGGTCAACTGCTGCAGACAACCACGTCAACTGCTGCAGACAACCACGTCAACTGCTGCAGACAACCACGTCAACTGCAGCAGACAACCACGTCAACTCCTGCAGACAACCACGTCAACTGCCGCAGACAACCACGTCAACTGCTGCAGACAACCACGTCAACTGCTGCAGAAAACCACGTCAACTGTTGCAGACAACCACGTCAACTGCTGCAGACAACCACGTCAACTGCTGCAGACAACCACGTCAACTGCAGCAGACAACCACGTCAACTGCAGCAGACAACCACGTCAACTGCTGCAGACAACCACATCAACTGCTGCAGACAACCACGTCAACTCCTGCAGACAACCACGTCAACTGCTGCAGACAACGACGTCAACTGCAGAAGACAACCACGTCAAATGCTGCAGACAGCCACGTCAACTGTTGCAGACAACCACGTCAACTGCTGCAGACAACCACTTCAACTGCAGCAGACAACCACGTCAACTCCTGCAGACAACCACGTCAACTGCCACAGACAACCACGTCAACTGCTGCAGACAACCACGTCAACTGCTGCAGAAAACCACGTCAACTGTTACAGACAACCACGTCAACTGCAGCAGACAACCACGTCAACTCCTGCAGAAAACCACGTCAACTGCTGCAGACAACCACATCAACTGCAGCAGACAACCACGTCAACTCCTGCAGACAACCACGTCAACTGCCGCAGACAACCACGTCAACTGCTGCAGACAACCACTTCAACTGCAACAGACAACCACGTCAACTCCTGCAGACAACCACGTCAACTCACCGCAGACAACCACGTCAACTGCTGCAGACAACCACGTCAACTGCTGCAGACAACCACGTCAACTGCTGCAGACAACCACGTCAACTGCAGCAGACAACCACGTCAACTCCTGCAGACAACCACGTCAACTGCCGCAGACAACCACGTCAACTGCTGCAGACAACCACGTCAACTGCTGCAGAAAACCACGTCAACTGTTGCAGACAACCACGTCAACTGCTGCAGACAACCACGTCAACTGCTGCAGACAACCACGTAAACTGCAGCAGACAACCACGTCAACTGCTGCAGACAACCACGTCAACTGCTGCAGACAACCACGTCAACTGCAGCAGACAACCACGTCAACTGCAGCAAACAACCACGTCAACTGCAGCAGACAACCACGTCAACTGCTGCAGACAACCACGTCAACTGCTGCAGACAATCACGTCAACTGCTGCAGACAACCACGTCAACTGCAGCAGACAACCACGTCAACTGCAGCAAACAACCACGTCAACTGCAGCAGACAACCACGTCAACTGCTGCAGACAACCACGTCAACTGCTGCAGACAATCACGTCAACTGCTCAGACACCCACGTCAACTGCAGCAGACAACCACGTCAACTCCTGCAGAAAACCACGTCAACTGCTGCAGACAACCACGTCAACTACAGCAGACAACCACGTGAAGTCCTGCAGACAACCACGTCAACTGCAGCAGACAACCACGTCAACCCCTGCAGACAACCACGTCAACTGCTGCAGACAACCACGTCAACTGCAGCAGACAACCACGTCAACTGCAGCAAACAACCACGTCAACTGCAGCGGACAACCACGTCAACTGCTGCAGACAACCACGTCAACTGCTGCAGACAATCACGTCAACTGCTCAGACACCCACGTCAACTGCAGCAGACAACCACGTCAAGTCCTGCAGACAACCACGTCAACTGCAGCAGACAACCACGTCAACCCTGCAGACAACCACGTCAACTGCTGCAGACAACCACGTCAACTGCAGCAGACAACCACGTCAACTGCAGCAGACAACCACGTCAACTCTGCAGACAACCACGTCAACTCCTGCAGACAACACGTTAACTGCAGCAGACAACCACGTCAACTCTTGCAGACAACCACGTCAACTGCAGCAGACAACCACGTTAACTCTCAGACAACCACGTCAACTCCTGCAGACAAACACGTTAACTGCAGCAGACAACCACGTCAACTCCTGCGGACAACCACGTCAACTGCAGCAGACAACACGTCAACTCCTACAGACAACCACGTCAACTCCTGCAGACAATAACATCAACTCCTGCAGACAACCACATCAACTCCTGCAGACAACCTCGTCAACTGCAGCAGACAACCACGTCAAGCTCCAGCAGACAAAACCTCGTCAACTCTGCAGACAACCACGTCAACTCCAGCAGACAACCACGTCACTCTGCAGACAACACGTCAACTCCAGCAGACAACCACGT
>WNGS01084464.1:7780-18031 GCA_020271785.1 Procambarus virginalis
TCTGGACCTAAAAAAGGCTTTCGACAGAGTTCCACATAAGAGGTTGTTCTGGAAACTGGAACACATTGGAGGAGTGACAGGTAAGCTGCTAACATAGATGAAAAATTTTCTGACATAGAAAATGAGGGCAGTAATAAGAGGAAGTATATGGACTGGAGAATGTCACAAGCCAAGGGTCAGTTCTTGCACCAGTTATGTTCTTGTCTACATTACGATCTACCAGATGGCATAAGAATTATATGAACATGTGCTGATGATGTTAAGATAATAGGGAAGATAAGTAACTTAAGACGATTGTCATACACTTCAAGGAGACCTGGACAGAATAAGTTTATGGAGCACTACTTGGCAAATTGAATTAACGTAAATAAATGCCTGTTATGGAATGTGGAACAGGAGAACATAGACCCCACACCACCTAAAATTATGTGAGAAATCTTTAAAGAAGTCTGACAAGAAAGAGATGTAGGGTATGAACTCCTCCTTCAGTAAGTACATCCAAGTCGGCCAAACGCTCTTGTATTAGGTCTTGACTATTCCAAAAGCCACTGTTACCTTGAGGATACCTTGAGGTGCTTCCGGGGCTTATCGTCCCGCGGCCCGGTCATCGACCAGGCCTCCTGGTTGCTGGACTGATCAACCAGGCTGTTGGACGCGGCTGCTCGCAGCCTGACGTATGAGTCACAGCCTGGTTGATCAGGTATCCTTTGGAGGTGCTTATCCAGTTCTCTCTTGAACACTGTGAGGGGTTGCCAGTTATGTCCCTTATGTGTAGTGGAAGCGTGTTGAACAGTCTCGGGCCTCTGATGTTGATAGAGTTCTCTCTCAGAGTACCAGTTGCACCTCTGCTTTTCAACGGGGGTATTCTGCACATCCTGCCATGTCTTCTGGTCTCATGTGATGTTATTTCTGTGTGCAGGTTTGGGACCAGCCCCTCTAATATTTTCCACGTGTAAATTATTATGTATCTCTCCCGCCTGCGCTCAAGGGAATACAGATTTAGGCTCTTTAGTCGGTCCCAATAGTTTAGATGTTTTACCGAGTGGATTCTAGCAGTAAAGGATCTCTGCACGCTCTCCAGGTCAGCAATTTCACCAGCAGTGAAAGGGGCTGTCATTGTGCAGCAGTACTCCACTCTAGAGAGCACAAGCGTTTTGAAAAGTGTCATCATCGGTATAGCATCTCTAGTGTGAAAAGTTCTTGTTATCCAACCTGTCATTTTTCTTGCAGTTGTGACGGCTACTTTATTGTGTTCTTTAAAGGTAAGGTCTTCCGACATGAGTACACCCAGATCCTTTACATTGCCTTTTCGTTCTATGTTATGATTTGCCTGAGTTTTGTACGTGGTTTCCGTTTTTATATTTTCATTTTTTCCATAGCGCATGAGCTGGAACTTGTCTTCGTTAAACACCATATTATTTTCTGTAGCCCATAGAAAGACCTGATCTACATCTGACTGGAGGTTCGCCGTGTCCTCTATGTTGCCTACTCTCATGAAGATCCTAGTGTCATCTGCAAAGGATGATACAGTGCTATAGGTTGTGTTCTTGTCTATGTCCGATATGAGGATGAGAAAAAGTACTGGAGCAAGCACAGTACCCTGGGGGACTGAGCTCTTAACGGTTGACGGGTGGATTTTATTTTGTTGACTATTACACATTGGGTTCTGTTGGTCAGGAAATTGTAGATCCATCTGCCTACTTTTCCGGTAATTCCTTTTGAGCGCATTTTATGGGCAATAACACCATGGTCACATTTATCAAAAGCTTTTGCGAAATCTGTGTAAATTACATCAGCGTTTTGTTTGTCTTCCATAGCATCTAATGCCATATCATAGTGGTCCAGCAACTGCGACAGGCAAGAGCGCCCTGTTCTGAAACCATGTTGTCCGGGGTTATGGAGATGCTGTGATTCCATGTATTTTGTGATCTTACTTCTTAGCACTCTCTCAAAAATTTTTATGATGTGCGATGTTAGTGCTATCGGTCTGTAATTTTTTGCCTCTGCCTTATTTCCTCCTTTATGAAGTGGTGCTATCTCTGCTGTTTTTAGTATATCAGGAATAACGCCAGTATCTAGGCTTTGTCTCCACAGAATGTGAAGGGCCTGCGATAGTGGTTTTTTACAGTTCTTGATGAATATGGAGTTCCAAGAATCCGGGCCTGGTGCAGAGTGCATAGGCATACTGTTTATGGCTTCTTCAAAATCCAGTGGGGATAGGGTGACGTCTGATATATGATTTGATGTTGGTATCATATCCATGAAAAATTCATTTGGGTTATCGATCTTTAGTGCGTTTAATGGCTCGCTGAAGACAGAGTCGTATTGCTTCAACAGTAGCTCGCTCATTTCTTTGTTGTCATCGGTGAAAGTTCCATCTTCCTTTCGCAGGGGCCCGATACTAGATGTGGTTTTTGATCTTGATTTTGCATAGGAGAAAAAATATTTCGGGTTTCTCTCTATTTCACTGATGGCCTTTTGCTCTCTTTCCCTCTCCTGCGTTTTGTATGATTCTTGTAGCTTGAGTTCAATTTTTCCTATTTCGCTACCTAACCTTCTTCGCCGTTCCTGAGATAGGGTGCGACTCAAGTTGTTCCGCGATTCGTTTTCTTCGCCTATATAGGGAACGACGTTCTCGTTCCAATCTGCATCTCTTCCTCTTTTTTCTTAGGGGGATGCGGTTTGTACATATTTCTAGTGCTACTGAGCTTATTTTTTCCAGGCACTGGTTCAGGTTCGCATTTCCTAGCTGTTCTTCCCAGTTTATTTCTGTGAAGTCCTGGTTTATTTGCTCCCAGTTTATCTGTTTATTATTGAAGTTGAATTTGCTGAAATCTCCTCCACCGGGAATCCGGACTGGTTTTGAAGGTCTATTCCCCATGGTTGTCATAACTTCAATTAAGTTGTGATCTGAGTAACAGGTATTTGTAATCATTATGTTCCTGATCAATTCATCATTATTAGTGAAAATGAGGTCCAGCGTGTTCTCCTTCCTGGTTGGTTCTACTATTTGCTGGTTTAAGGCAAACCTGTCGCACATCCGTAGCAGGTCATTTGCATGTGCCTGTTCATTAAGGCTACTTCCTGGTATTCTTTCTGATATTACTGTATTAGCCAGGTGCTTCCATTTCAGGTGCCGTAGGTTGAAGTCCCCAAGCAGGATGATGTTCGGAGCTGGATTTGTGAGGTTTTCCAAACAGTGTTCTACTTTCATTAGTTGGTCTTTAAACTGCTGAGGGTTTGCCTCCGGTGACTTATATACAAGGACAATAACTACATTTAGAATCTCTATTTTGATTATCAGCACTTCCACCATATCATTTGAGGTGTTTAGCAGCTCAGTACAGATGAGTGTGTCTTTGATGTATAGGCTGACCCCACCCTGAAGCCGGTGTTTCCTATCACATCTGAAAAGACTGTACTCTGAGATCCATATTTCACCATCATGGTAGTCCTTTGTGTGGGTTTCTGTTAGGGCTGCAAACACTGCATTTGCCTCATGAAGGAGACCATCTATAAAGTGAACTTTGTTGGATTTGCGTGTTTTTATACCTTGAATGTTGGCAAATATAAATGATGTTATCGTGGTAGTGGAAGTGCTGGATGCCTTACTTGGTGTTAATATCTGAGGCTCTGGTAAAGGGGCCACTGTGTTTGCGTCCAGGGTGTGTTGTTTTCGAAGTGATTCGTCCAGTTTCGGTAGTGGGGCGAGTGTTGTGTGGTGTAGTACCTGTGTGTTTGTTGGTAATGTGTATTCCAGACTTGTGGGTATCTCCCTTCCCCTCTGTAATCCTGTGGTGGTTCCATCTGACTGTTCCTCACTCTTATATTTTCTGCTCTGTTTCTGCCTTCCTCTAAAAAATTGCCAGTAGTGTCATACTGATCTTCCCGTCTATAACGTTGTGTACCTCTCACGTGGAATTCCGGACACTGAAGATTGTAGCATTTTTTGTCCCTAATTGAAAATTGACATAATTTGGGGTGGAAGTATCTACACCCTGTTCCAAAACAACATGTACCCCTCGCCAACATGTTCCTGCATTTTCGAGGATGCAGAAAATGGCATTTTGTTCCTAATTTTCCATATTTGCATATTCCTTTAGCGTAGAATTTGCAAATGTGTTCCGGTTTTGCGTTTTTCAAGGTATTTATATCTGTGTCTGTCTTGTCTACCTCTTTATTGGAGCCATCTCCGCTTTTCGTCCCAATTCCTTCATTTATGCACTCTGTCTCACTGTTGCTCACATCGTTTATATTACCTGACTGCAATATTGCTGCTATTATGTACTACAATACCCTCTTCCTCCACATTACTGCTGCGTTCTCTAAACTATCTGTTCCTGGGTTTTGGTCGTTAACCAATGTTGTCTTTTCCCAGTCCGCATATATCACTGGTAGCTTGTCTGTGAATGGTAATCTCTGTGACTCGGGAATGTTTTTCATCAGTTTAGTTATGTTCTCTAACATTAACCCTTACACTGCTCAGGGGTCCTGGGGACATTTACACCCCTGTGCGCAAGAAAAAAAAATTCCAAAAAATTTTTTCGTCTTCTAAACACGTTAATTTGTGTCCCCTGAGCACGGGAAAAATAGCAAAAAAATCGTAGGTCACATATTTTGGGCGCAATTGACCGAGGAAGTCTGGCAAAAAGTGGGCGTTGACAGAGCGGTCGCCAGGGCCGGTCAGCGTCACCCGCGCTGACAGATGGGAGTTGCCACAAAGATATTATTACCTAATTGTTTCAATGTCTCCGATTGATTTTTTCTTAGTTTTTTTGCAGTAATATTATTCAATAGTGTGTATTGTAATATATTTATATAATAAAAGTGGTGAATAATCGCTATACTCAAAAGTATGGTGTGCATATTAGTGATTCAATTATTATGTTCATAAAACAATAAACAAACAGTTTTGCTGCTATTACACTCTATACACAGGTTATATATAAGTATCTGCATATTTTGGTCACCATAACGAACCACTAAGTTGGTATTGAGAGTCGAAAAGCAACGAAGAGTTACCGCCACACACCAGCCAGCCACTCGCTGCCACTCCCTCAACACACGCACTAAACTTTCTCCCCCAACAGTACCATTTGTGGTGTTATTACACTATATACAGACGTTATATATAAGTATGTATATATTTTGTTCACCACAACTGTACAGCTAAGCTGATATAGTTATTTCAGGCACTAAGAGTCGTCGCTATACACAGCTGGCGGCTGGCGGCTCCCTCACTCATTCAAGGTCACACACACACTAAACTTTCTCCCCCAACAATACTGTTTGCTGCTATTACACTCTATACACAGGTTATATATAAGTATTTGCATATTTTGGTCACCATTACGAACCACTAAGTTGGTATTGAGAGTCGAAGAGCAACGAAGAGTTACCGCCACACACCAGCCAGCCACTCGCTGCCACTCCCTCAACACACGCACTAAACTTTCTCCCCCAACAATACCATTTGTGGTGTTATTACACTATATACAGACGTTATATATAAGTATGTATATATTTTGTTCACCACAACTGTACAGCTAAGCTGATATAGTTAGTTCAGGCACAAAGAGTCGTCGGTATACACAGCTGGCGGCTGGCGGCTCCCTCACTCATTCAAGGTCACACGCACTAAACTTTCTCCCCAACAATACTGTTTTCAGTGTTATTACCCTATATACACATATTATATATAAATATCTACATGTTTTATGCACTGTAACTGTACACCTAAGCTTGTAGTGCACCCAAAGAGCATAGTGGCCACCCTCTAAACAGCTTGACAAATCGTGCAGACGACGTCGCCTCCGTCACCCAAATGGCTCCTCCCAGCATAATCCTTTTGCTGTTATTACACTAATACACACATTATATATAAGTATCTACATTTGTGTTCACCATAGAGAACCACTGAGCTGGTATGGTGAATGTAAACAATAACAGGTGGCCACACAGTCAGTAAACGATGCTGTCTTCCTCAGTCTCTCAGCATCACTCCTCCCACAGCGCTAATTATTACAACAATCCTGCTATTATCACAACCCTGGTTATTTATATCACAGTCACGGGTCATCTGTAATATTGTAATCACTAAATAATAACAGTTATATATTTATTTTGACATTTTTCGGTGATGCTGTGGTCACAAGCTGAACAGCAATGCTGATCGCTCATGCTGCGTGCGCCAGCCTTGGTTGCTCCAACATTACTGTGCCTCTCACACCTGAGAATATTGCCCACGATTTTTTTTTTAAATTGCGTCTGTTTACAAGAGCCCTGAGGAAGCTACTGTGAACCCCGTGTAGCCGCGGGCCATTTGAATCGGGAATGGCACCCTTTGGCGTATATATACGCCATGCGCACCGTCGGACATGTTACTCAGGGCGTATATATACGCCATGCGCAGTTTAAGGGTTAATCTGTCACTTTGCAGACCCAGTAAATTCCTTGCCTTTTTGTGCATCCTGGAGATACTTCTGTACAGGTCAGGTGAAATCTCATGTTACAGATGCAACACGTTACGCCTACATTACGTTTTCCAGTATTCCCGAGCATTCGCCACACTCTCCATTGTCTGATGTATTGTGTTGTATTTGTGGTTCACTGTGTGGATCACTTGTTGATGTCAGTCCTTTTAACTCTTTATAAAATTATATGTATATTTTTATATATTTAATATTTATAATACTATATGTATACCGTATATTTGTAATTTATGTATGTTATTTGTTCAAACTTTATGGCAGGTACTTAGCGTAGGGTAGCGAAGCTGGTAGTTCTAGATAGAAAACTATCACCTGGGTATCATGGGGTAGTTCTAGATAGAAAACTATCACCTGAGGATCACATTAAGACCACTGTGTGAGGGGTTGTCCTATGCTACACTTTCTAACTTCAGAATTGCTTTCTAATACGAGGATGGCAAAATATTAAAGAAATTGTTAATGACTTTTGTTAGATACAAAGCTGGAATATACAGCGATTGTATGGTGTCCATATCTAAAGAAGCACATCAACAAACTAGAAAAAGGTGGAAAGACATGCAACGAAATGGTTCCCAGAACTGAAGGACAATTAAGAGCTACAAGGAGAGGTTAGAGGCATTAAATATGCCCAAACTAGAAGACAGAAGGATTATTTATTTATTTATTTCAAAACAAATTATTTATTTATTTATTTATATACATGCAAGGTACATTTGGGGGTTAAGAGAGAACATAGAGTTTAATTTGAAATTACAATCTTGTAAAGCCACTAGCACGCATAGCATTTCAGGCAAGTCCTTAAACTAACCTTAGAGCAAACCTTAAACCAACAGAAAGTTTTAGAGAAATAAGAGCAAAATTGATAAAAAGTGGTTTACAGGTACTTTACAGCTTTACTTTACAAGTACAGATCATTTTGAGCAGGATAATTACAGTAAAACTGTCAAAAAAAATGTTTACAGGTACATGCAAGAATTTTTGACACAAAAGCAGATTGGAATAATACACAATATAATAATAATACACAATAATGAACAGGGAATCTTAGGTACAATTAGGAAAACATCTCAGGGTTATACATTGGTTCACTGAAGCACAATATGGGGATCATTACAAGAAGGAATGCAGTAGAATATGAACTCAATACAACAACCATGATAACAGCTAGATGATCTAAGATTACAATGGTGAAGTAGATATGACTTAGGTACAAAGAATGGGGATTGGGTAGCACTAGAAACAGTGTGAAAATAAAGCTCTAGGTAGAAGACTATGAAGAAGAAATTAGGTACTTTTTGGTTTTATTTTTGAATAAGGCAAAACGTAGGACAGCTTTTCAGTTCATTAGGGAGTGAGTTCCATAGCCTAGGTCCCTTTATTTGCATAGTGTTTACACAGATTGAGTTTGACTCTGGGGATATCAGAGAGATATTTATGTCTGTGTGGTGATTAGGTGTTCTATTACATCTGTCCAGGAAGAGTTTCAGAACAGGGTTTGCACTTAAAAAAAAAAGGGTTTTATAAATGTAATTGGCACAAAAGAATGTATGGAGTGAATTTATGTTAGCATGTATAGGGATTTAAACAGGGGGCTGTGTGTTGTCCTGAAAGCAGAGTTAAGAGGTGATATGATCAGAGGATAAGAGGTGATATGATCACTACGTACAAAATAGTAACAGGAATTGATAAAATTGATAGGGGAAGATTTCCTGAGACCTGGAACTTCAAGGACAAGAGGTCATAGATTTAAACTAACTAAACACAGATGCCGAAGAAATATACGAAAATTCACTTTTGCAAACAAGAGTGGTAGACGGTTGGAAACAAGTTAGGTGAGAAGGTGGTGGAGGCCAAGACCGTCATTAGTTTCAAAGTGTTATATGACAAAGAGTGCTGGAAAGATGGGACACCACAAGCGTAGCTCTCATCCAGTAACTACACTTAGGTAATTACACACACAAACAGAGCCGGGCCTATTCTACAAATTCATAACAACAATTGCAGGTAAAGGATAAATCCAGAGGTTGAAAATGGGAAACAGATTTACGGAAAATGAAAAGGTAATGAGTGAAACATTAAATGAAAAGTTCCAAAGTGTATTTGTACAGAATGAAATCTTCAGAGTACCAGACAAAATATGAATTCCAGAGAACATAGAACGTATAGAGGTGTCTAGAGATGAAGTGGAAAATATGCTAAAGGAGCTAAGTAAGAACAAAGCAGTTGGCCCAGATGGAGTTTCACCATGGATTCTGAGAGAATGTGCATCTGAGCTCAGCATTCCACTTCACCTGATTCTTTCAGGCATCCCTGTGTACAGGAGTCGTAGCAGACGTGTGGAAAAGGCTAACATAGTTCCAATCTACAAAGTGGCAGCAGGGAAGCCTCAATTATAGACTTGTACGTATTATTGACAAGTGCAAGTGAAAATATTGAAAAAAATAATAAAAACTATATAGGTAGAACACTTGGAGAGAAATGATACAATATCAGACGACAGTATGGTTTTCAATGTGGAAGATTCTGTGTGTCGAATTTATTCAGTTTCTATGATCACGCCACAGAGATTGTACAGGAAAAGATGCTAATTATCATCTCAAGAGATGATCTAATTATCACAGGGGACTTTAATACTGACCTCTGCAAGCCTGATAACCCTCCTGCTACTAGTTTCCTCAACTGTATGAATTCCTGCTTCCTCATACCCTTAATCACTCGACCTACTAGAATCACTAATAGTACTGCCCCTGCTCTTGACCACATTTGGACTAACATAACCTCTCCACTTACTTCAGAGATAATCATTGATAGGACCACAGACCATTACCCCTCACTTCTCCTAACCAACATTAATACACCACCTCTAGATACAAGGAAGATAAGCTTTAGGCTGCACAATGAAACTTCTATAAGCAAATTTATTGCTGCTGCTGCTAATATCAACTGGGAGGCTGAATTAGGTGGACATAGTGAACATCAACCTAGCAATGCAAACATTTCTTCAGAAAACTCTGAACCTTAATAACTCCCACTGCCCAATGCTAACGAAACAAGTTACAAATAAAAGGTTAAACACTCCATGGCTTACAAAGGGGATACTTAAATCTATTAATAAAAATATGAACCTGAGAAGAAGTATAGGTTAGGAGTCATCTCCAAAGAAGTTTCAAAAGATTTAATCATCCATGCTGTCTAAAATAATTAGGAGACCCAAAATAAAATACTATGAAAATAAATTTACCCAAATTAAGGGCAACATTAAGAAAACATGGAGCACTATCTCCCAAATATTATGATCAAAAAAGATTTTGAATAAAAAACCAATTCTCCTCTCCAATAACGATGGTGTGCTTTCGGCCTCAGACATAGAATATAAAATCTATTGAATTCAATAGGTTCTTTTCATCCATTGGGACATCCCTTGCTCATGATATTCCATCCTCACTCACTAATATTAAAGACTACCTTACAAGTAACTATCCAGAGGCCTCTGTGCCTAGCTCCCACTAGTTCCTCTGATGTTAATGACGTAATCCTTTCCCTTAAAACTAAGTCAAGTTGCCCTTGATGAGATACCATCTCTAATTTACAAAAAAGCCTCCAGATTTCTAGCTCCTGCCACTGCACTGCTCTTCAACAAATCACTTAAACTCCAACCTTTTCCGGATATTCTAAAAAAAAAAGCAAGAGTAATCCCAGTTCACAAATGTGGTAATCTCACTGATGTCAACAATTACAGACCTATATCAATTCTGCAACC
>WNGS01084465.1:0-11075 GCA_020271785.1 Procambarus virginalis
GTGGCAGTTTTTGCTAGTGAGTCTGCCTTTTCATTACCATCTATGCCAATGTGACTTGGTATCAATTTAGAGTGATTGACCAGCCCAAGATTATGGGTTTCTTTCCATATGTTGGATTTCTGTGAGGAGTTGTATATTATCTCTGTGCTGACTGGATAACAATGCCTGGAGAGAAGATTTAGAGTCGGTATGAATGATGACATCATGTAAATTATTCTCAATTGTATAGTTTATGGCCTCCTTCAGGGCATTTCATGTATGCAATGTTGAGCACCCACTATTCATGCTCCAGTAAGCTTCATGGTTGGTAGTGTAAACTGCTGCCCCAGTAGAACCTTTTTCTTGATCAACTGATCCGTCTGTGAAGATGTGAGTCGTTGTGGGTTTTGAGATGGTTTCCATTTGTCGTTCTATTGCTGCTTTGAGTCACATGGTGATTTTGTAACTGGTAGTCCTTCGATGATAATATTTAGACTCGATTATTCCCATGGAGGAGGCTGCCGAAAGTGTGATATGGTCTATCTTCTCCTTTGTATTTAATGGTCCATTCAAGTCCACTTTCTCTAGAATCTTGACCAGATTATCCGTCCATGCACTTGTTCTTTATTGAAGGTTTCTCTGAAGCGATCTATACTGTCTTTGACTGACAGTCTGGCGGTGGTTCCAACAAGTTTTGCTGTTATGGTCGCTATCCTTTTTTGATGATCCTGTTTTCTAGGGCTGGTAAGTTGGTTTCCATTCTTAGATTCTCTCGACGCGTCCATATAGGTGATCCCAGCATAGTTCTGAGACCATCATGTAAGGGATTGATTGATAAAGATTAAGCAACCCAAGAGGTGGCATGGGCATGAATAACCCGTAAATAATAAGGGAATTTGTTGTTGTTTCAGATTTAGCTACTCAGATCGAAGTGTCCATGTAGCACGGGCTATGGTGAGGCCGTAATTGAGTTCAGTTATTCGCGATAACCTTGTTTCTGTGATATTTGGGTCTAGGTTTATAATGGAGGAGGGGATTCCTACTTTTTCCCCTGTTTGTTTATCACTTCTGTTTTAGTGCACTGGTTTTAGTCTCGTTGTAATAACGTTATCATGGTGGCGGATATAGATGCACCTCTACAACTCTACGCTCCCAATGTATACACTTTAACATACCCTTTACTTGCACTTCAACATACACACCTTCACACATGATACACAGGCTCCCCCCCCTATCCTAAACCGTACACCCCCCCCATTCATCACACGGAGACGTGGAACGTCCGCGAGCGGGGCACCTCTCACCCCTTGAGACGGGACCCCCCCCCACCTGGGACAGCTGGCCACAGGTGGCTCATCTGTCCAGATGGCGCGGACGCTCTACACCTCCATCTCCTCTCCTCTACTGAGGTTGGCCAACACACAAGCTGACGGCTGGCTCCCTCACTGGTTCAAGGCCAGACACACTAACATTCCTCCTCCTACAGTACTGTTTGTGGTGTTATTACACTATATACACACATTATATATAAGTATCCACATGTCTTATTCACCATAAACTGTACAACTAAGCTGGTATGGTGTCCAAACAGCATAGTGACCACTGCATGACAAGTCACACAGCAGCCAGCTGACGACAGCCTCACTCACCAAAATGGCTCCTCCCAACAACTCCTTTTGCTGTTATTTCCCTCTATACACATGTTATGTATAAGTATCGACATTTGTGTTCACCATAGAGAACCATTAAGCTGGTATGGTGACTCCAGACAATAACATGTTGCCACACACCAGCCAGCAGACGACGCTACCTCCCTCCCTCCCTCACCAACAATATGGTGACTCCAGACAATAACATGTTGCCACACACCAGCCAGCAGACGACGCTACCTCCCTCCCTCCCTCACCAACAATATGGTGACTCCAGACATAACATGTTGCCACACACCAGCCAGCAGACGACGCTACCTCCTCCCTCCCTCACCAACAATATGGTGACTCCAGACAATAACATGTTGCCACACACCAGCCAGCAGACGACGCTACCTCCCTCCCTCCCTCACCAACAATATGGTGACTCCAGACAATAACATGTTGCCACACACCAGCCAGCAGACGACGCTACCTCCCTCCCTCCCTCACCAACAATATGGTGACTCCAGACAATAACATGTTGCCACACACCAGCCAGCAGACGACGCTACCTCCCTCCCTCCCTCACCAACAATATGGTGACTCCAGACAATAACATGTTGCCACACACCAGCCAGCAGACGACGCTACCTCCCTCCCTCCCTCACCAACAATATGGTGACTCCAGACAATAACATGTTGCCACACACCAGCCAGCAGACGACGCTACCTCCCTCCCTCCCTCACCAACAATATGGTGACTCCAGACAATAACATGTTGCCACACACCAGCCAGCAGACGACGCTACCTCCCTCCCTCCCTCACCAACAATATGGTGACTCCAGACAATAACATGTTGCCACACACCAGCCAGCAGACGACGCTACCTCCCTCCATCCCTCACCAACAATATGGTGACTCCAGACAATAGCATGTTGCCACACACCAGCCAGCAGACGACGCTACCTCCCTCCATCCCTCACCAACAATATGGTGACTCCAGACAATAACATGTTGCCACACACCAGCCAGCAGACGACGCTACCTCCCTCCCTCCCTCACCAACAATATGGTGACTCCAGACAATAACATGTTGCCACACACCAGCCAGCAGACGACGCTACCTCCCTCCCTCCCTCCCTCACCAACAATATTCCTCCCACCATACTATGCACGTCGCTAATTCTAACCACAATCCTGTTATTATCAGAATCCTGGTCACTTGTTCACATAAATGAATAATTTCCCACATGTTTATTTTGTAAAGGAACAGAGATGTCGATTAGAGAATTTTAGATGGGTGAAATAATGGCAGAGTGCGGTTGCCAGCACTGTGAATAGCTTGAACAGCATTTATTCACTGATATCTGAACATTGTACACAGTCTTTATAACAGTCAGGCTCTTCTGTAATACTATCATATCTAAATATTACCAGATACTGATATATTTTGACATTTTTAGGCAATGCTGTGGTCACAAGACGAACAACAATGCTGTTAGCTCAAGCTGTGTGTGCCAGCCTTGGTTGCTCACTCAGTACTGAGGCCTTCTCACCCTGGAATGTTGCCCACAATTTGTTGTAAAAGTGGCGTCTGTTTAGGAGAGCCCTGAGGAAGCTGATATGAACTCTGGGTAGCCGCGGACGTTTTGAATGATACGCTATACCTATGACAGCCCTGACACGCGTTGTGTACCACCCGTTGAGAGCATCTGGGCGTGTTGAGCAGTGTAGTGGCTAGGAACTAAACTATCGTTCCTTATTTTAACAGAAACATTTCTAAGACCATACCCGACTTTACAACTTAGCCAGTTATACATCCATTCACAACTGTAGGCCAAATAAAAAAGGAGGTGGCACAGCTATCTATTACCAAAATACCTTCATTTGCAATAGTGTAATTAGTGATAGAGTCGAATACTGTGAATATACCTTTTGCTCAATTCTCGATTAAATCCCTTAAATCCTCCTTGACTATTGGAGCTATCTATAGATTTCCCAATAATAATATAAATGCATTCTTAGATAACCTAAGGAATCTTATCATAAACAACATGCTCAAATGTCATATCATTCTAGGAGGTGATTTCAGTATTGACCTGTGTCAACAAAATAACTCTCAAGTCGATTATTTCCTAAACAGTATGCTCTCCTGTATGCTAATCTCCACAATCACCAAGTCCACCTGAATCGCACAAACATCCGCTACTACATTGGATCACTTACGGACTAACATAACAGCTCCCCTTACATCTGGTATAATCACTGATAGAACAACTGTCCACTATCCTAACTTCCTCATATCAAACATGGACATAACACCACCAGACACCAAGAAACTTACCTTCAGACTAAACAGTGAAGCAGCAATAGGCAATCTCACAAATGCACTTCAAAATATTAAATGAGAATCTGAATTCAATAATACCTAGGATATAAATTCATTAGCCAGCATCTTCCTTCCCCAAACTCTAAGCCTCTACAACACTCGCTGTCCTCTCCTCACCAAATAAGTAACTGCAAAAAGATTAAACAACCCCCTGGCTCACAAGTGGTATATTCAAAGCATTCAACCAGAGCATGCATATGAAAAAAACTTAGGATTGGCCTACTTGCAAAAGAAATAGTTAAGAGATACTTATCAATGCTTACCAGTATAATAAGACCAGCGAAAATTTCCTATTATGAGAGTAGATTCAAAGAAGCAAAAGGAGATATGAAAAGCCGTTTCTAACATCTAAACAACAATCACATATCAAGCAGATGAAACTCTCCAAGGATGGCTATACACCTGCAACAGATTTAGAAACGGCAACAGAATTTAATAACTTTATTTCATCAGTTGGTGCCAACCTTGTCAGAAAAGTTCCACAGACCCAAACACATGTTACTACTTATCTTTCAGGCAGCTATCCAAACTGTCTTCTCCTTTTACCAGTCAGCCCGACAGATGTTATGTCTCACTCACTAAAAACCATAGCTGGAAACATTAATGAAATACCATCTATGGTATATAAGAGTGCCTTCCGTGCCCTTCACCACCCATAGCTTTTCTATTCAATAAATCTCTAAAGTGTCGTACCTTCCCTGATATCCTTAAAAGGCACGAGTAACGCCAGTCCAAATAGGAAGCGATGCGGAAGATATAAACAATTACATACCAATATCAAATCTACATATATTACCAACAATATTTGAAAAAATTATTTATAAAGAGATCTACTCCTAAGTCCCTGTCAGTTTGGCTTCCGCTCCCAAACGAATACCAACGATTTTATTATTTGTCAGTTTGATATCATTTCCACAGCCCTTGGCAAAAATGAGTTTCTAATTGGTCTCTTCATTGACCTGAGAACGGTCTTTGATACTGTTAACCATAACTACCTCTTACTTGAACTTCACCATTATGGAATCCGAGGCCCTGAACTATATTTGATCTTAGTGATAAACACTAATATGTAGGCATCAATGATATAACCTCCCCACTTTACCATTAACCGTAGGAGTGCCGTAGGGCAGCATCCTAATACCTCTCCTATTACTTATATACATCAATGATCTGTCTAATGTCTCTAACATTCTTAAACCTATATTGTTTGCTGATGATACTGCCTTCATCTGGTCAGACCCCAACCCACTCAAACTAAATAATGTTGTAAAAAAGAATTAAAAAAGTCCACTCATGGATGGCAACCAACGAACTCATACTAAACATAAAATAGGCCTACTACATATTACTTGGAAGCAAATCAACAAATGCATTTCAGCTTCAGATAGACAATGTTAACATCAGCAGTAAAAAAGCTGAAAAGTTCCTTGGCCTATACATAGACAAGAGACTCAACTTCAGTACCTACATATAACACATTATAAAAATGTTACAGAAGCAGTCGAAATGCAATCTAAAATTAGATATGTTCCAAACTCTGCTCTCCTCTCATTATACTACGGGCTAATCTATCCCTATCTTACATACGGTATCTGTGCATGGGGTTCAGCCACAGCAAACTACCTGAAACCCATCATCACTCAGCAAAGGTCTGCTATCAGAACAATAACAAACTCTGCTTTCAAACAACACACAGCCCCCCCCCCCTGTTTAAATCCCTCAACATGCTAAACATAAACTCACTCCACACATTCTATTGTGCCATTTACATGGTAAACTGTGTCAAGAAAACTATTCACACACCCTCCGTCACTGTGATGGAGTGCAAAATGATAGGTGAATTCAGAGACAACTCTATAACAAATGTTCAGGAGTTGTGTAAATATATCATTCAAACTGAACAGTTGCCAGAAGTCTTGACCCAATATACTCAGTTTGCTAACTGTAGGTATTATCTAAGTGAGTGTAACCTATCCACTGCTGCTTATTGGATGGGAGCGATGTGTAGGATAAACATATCAATTGTGACACTAGCTCTCCACATATGTCAGATGCTTAAACTAGAAACTGTGTTTGTGGTAGGTCTCAAGCCCATTATTGATGTGACGATGTGCATTGAATTTTGTAACTAACTCATCAAGATTGTAGCTTGCTTAGCAATATGAGTTTTGGGGTTCAGTCCCTGAGCCCATTATGTGCCTCTGTAACACTCTCTACTACTGCCCTCAGGATGGGTATGGGGTGCATAATAAATGAACTAAACGAAAACCATTTACATGTAAAAAGTCTTGTTCCTAGACGCAAACCCTGATCTGAAACTTTTCTTTGACAGATGTAATAGAACCCATTATCACCACACCAGAAATAATATCTCTTTGATAATCCCAGAGTCAAACTAACTCTGTATAAGCACTATGGAACTGACTCCCTAATGAATTAAAAAGCTGTCCATCCTTCCGCTTATTCAAAAGTAACACCAAAAAGTACCTAATTTCATCTTCATAGTTTTCTACCCAGTGCTTCACACTCGCACTGTATCGTGTGCTGCCCCAAAATGTGTGTCTATGCCATATAACTTCACCATTGTAATCACTGCCATCGTCATATATCATGGTTGTTATGTTGAACGCAAATTTTACTACAATGTACCTAGAAACAATCCTCAAATTATGCTACAATGTACCTAGAAACAATCCCCAAATTATGCTACAATGTACCTAGAAACAATCCTCAATTATGCTACAATGTACCTAGAAACAATCCTCAAATTATGCTACAATGTACCTAGAAACAATCCTCAAATTATGCTACAATGTACCTAGAAATAATCCTCAAATTATGCTACAATGTACCTAGAAATAATCCTTTAATTTTACTAAAATGTACCTACTAATTTTCTTCAAATTTTCTTACAATGTACCTGTTAACTTTTCTCAATTTTGCTACAATTTACCTACTTAAAATTATTTGATTAAGGACCTGCCTGAAACGCTGTGTGCTAGTGGCTTTACAAGAATGTAAAAACATCAATGGTATGTACTCTCATAAACCCATTGTACCTTCTTGTATATATATAAATAAATAAATAAACTCCTGTGTATATAAATAAGCAAATTAAAAAGTCAATTTCTGGAAAGATCAGTAACCAAAGAAAATGTAAGGAGCAAGATGGCGGGGAAGCGAGCGAGTGACGTCATCACAACAAAAGCAAGCTGCTACACGAAGTGTAGACGACGACCCGTGAGATAACACTGCCGCGCCTCAACTGATAACAATGTTGCCACTCAATCACCAACAACAACAAGATAACAACTCTGATAAGAAGAACTGCAGCTACCATCAAGAAGATAACACTGACGCTCGTCACTGTCTTAGAGACGGTCTCCTGTGTCCACAATACCCGCCAAATTGTCCCTCCCACAGTACTCTCAGGACACTTGTGGCAGTGTAAGTGTGTGGTGAGGCCACACCACTGAAGACATTGAGGATATACCACGAGGGAGAGACAAAACTGTGTTGAAGGTCACTGGCTCCACCTGACTTGTTCCTCGCACTCTCATCATCCTCCGTAAGTACTGGAGTACTTTCTGCTCCACCATTGTCTTACACCCCAACATGCAATTGTTGGGGTGTGGAAATAGGCCTATGGAATTGTTGGGGTGTAGACATTGGCCTATCGAATATTTTTATAATAATAATAATACGAAAATCCACTGGGACTGTGTGGTGTTGCAAACCCACAACCAAAGCATTGCCAGCCGCATACTCTACCACTGTACCATCACTGACTTCCTAAAAGTCTTATAATCGGATTTCTACTGATATCACAGGAAGTCTGTGATATCCTGATATCAAAGGAAGTCCTGAAGCCAGTCCAAGTTTTATGTAAGACACTCCCCCCAAGCACTCGGGTGAAGGATAAAGTACTGTAGTTCAACACTGTATGCACAACTTCAGGTACACAGAAAATCACACTAAGGAGATACACATCAATGAACAATCCGCTGGGGCTGTGAGGTGACGCAAACATTGCAGGTTTGCATCCCCTCACAGCCCGAGTGAATTTTCTCATTGATGTATATCACTTTTGTGTGATTTTCTGTGTGTAAATAATAATATTAATATTATTATTATTTATTCAAATGATTGTGTGTACAAAGAACATAAGAGTATTGTTCAATGAAGAGACAGGAGTTACATATACTAATGAACCTACTGTTATGCAAAGCGTTTCAGGCAAAAATTAATAATATATAAAAAAATTAATTAATGTTGTGAGGGGTAAAACACTTAATACTATAAGAGTAGTAAGCTAACAAAATGAGTGTTGAAGAAAAATAAAAATTAATACAAAGAAGGTGATACTTAAGGATGACAAGCACAGACATTATGGAGTCAGTAGTTCTAGCAACAGTACAATAGTTTATTTACATTAATTACAGAATGGAAATACAAGGTGTAATTTAGAAAAGCAACTGAACTATTCCTCATGACATTTTTTTGGAACATATTAGAATATAGAGTAACATACTATAATTTAAGGTTAATGGGGCCAACACTGACAATTAACCAGATCATAAAGGACATGAGTAAACACTTTATCAAAGAAATGCAAGAATTAGATGACCTTAAATGTACACAGTAAATGTAGAAATTAAATGAGTAATACAGTGTGTCCTTGCTTTAACGAACTATATGGGGCATAGCCGATTCATTCCAGTGTGGAATTCATTCCATCCGTCCAGCCCCCAGCAACCCCCTCCCCCCCAAAAAATAAATACAGTCACAGTAATACATATGCCGATACACATTTGCTTTTTGAAAAATTTTTATAACAAAGAATTTGCTTTGCAATGAAATATATTGATATTGCATGTTACAGTACTGTACTTACCTTACCAGTTGAGTTGTGTAGTGCAAACTTTGTTAGCCTCAATATCCTGAGAGTGCCACTCATATGATATGAATATAAATTATTTAAAGAAGAGTAACTTTTCTAACAAATGTACATTATACACTACAGTCTGTACATAAAGTACAGACCACTAGAATCACACTGCTGTACACGTATATCACTTAGACTGCACTTTGTACATTTAATGTCATTAAACTGTGCTGTACAGCTCAATTGGCACTCCCAGGTAAGTTATGGTTAGTGCTGGGTGCTGGTCCAGTTGCCTGGGCATCCTCAGAAGGTGTGTCCTTGCTAGTGCTGGGTGCTGGTCCAGTTGCCTGGATACCCTCAGAAGGTTTGTCCATGCTAGTGCTGGGTGCTGGTCCAGTGGCCTGGGCATCCTCAAAAGGTGAGTCCTTGCTAGTAAAGTTGGAGTATCTATCTCTACCGTATCTACCATTACTGTTGGTGTGCTACAGGGCAGTATCTTAGGACCTCTTCTATTTCTTATATATATAAACGATCTGCCTAATGTCTCTAATATTCTCAAACCTATATTATTTGCTGACGATACTACCCTTATCTATTCAGACCTCAACCCACATACATTAAATAATGTTGTGAATAATGAATTAAAAAAGTCCACTTATGGATGTCAACTAACAAACTAACATTAAATATCGAAAAGACTTACTACATCTTATTTGGAAGCAAATCATCAAATGCAATTCAGCTACAGATAGACAACATTAACATCAGTAATAAAAATGATGGCAAGTTTCTTGGCCTATTCCTAGACAAGAGACTCAACTTCAGCACCCACATTCAACACATAACTAAGAAAGTCTCTAAGACAGTTGGTATACTCTCCAAAATCAGGTATTATGTTCCTAACTCTGTTCTCCTCTCACTGTATTATGCACTACTCTACCCCCTATCTTAATTATGGTATCTGTGCATGGGGGTCTACCACTGCAAACCACCTTAAGCCCATCATCACCCAGCAAAAATCTGCTATCAGAATAATAACTAACTCTGCTTTCAGACAACACTCAGCTCCCTTGTTTAAATCCCTAAAGTTGCTAAATATTAACTCCCTCCTCACACATTCTCTTGTGTCAACTACATCTACAAAACCCTGTTCTTAATGCAAACCATGCTCTGAAACTCTCCCTGGACAGATGTAATAGGACCCATTATCACCACACCCAGAAATAAATATCTCTTTGATATCCCCAGGGTCAAACTTATCTGTGTAAACACTCTATGCAAATTAAGGGACCTAGTCTATGGAACTCACTCCCTAGTGAATTGAAAAACTGTAAAACGTTTACCTTATTAAAAGCAAAACCAAAAAGTACCTATTTTAATCTAATTAGTTTCCTACACTGAGCTTTAAATTGCTCTGTACCTAGTGTTACCCAATCTCCTAATTATTATGTATTTAACCCAAACAACCTTATCATGTATTCATTGCTGTCTTCTTTTATGCTAGCCATATGCTGTATTGGCCTACCAATTTTTGTCAACTACCATTCAAGCTGTCATTGCAATTAATCTTGGCTACCTATGTGCTTTAATATACTGTACCTACAATTTTCTCTCATATTTTTTTTTCTTGCCTTGTAACTGTTATCATTTTTTTTATAAATTTTGCAAGTATTTACCTACTTAAAATTTTCTTAGATTAAGGACCTGCCCGAAACGCTGCGCGTACTAGTGGCTTTACAGATTGTAATTACCATATTATGTATCCTCATATTCCCACTGTACCTTCTTGTATATGCATAAATAAATAAATAAATAGTGCTGGATGCTGGTCCAGTTGCCTGGGCATCCTCAGCAGGTGTCCTTGCTAGTGCTGGGTGTTGGTCCAGTTGCCTGGACATCCTCAGCAGGTGTGTCCTTGCTAGTGCTGGGTGCTGGTCCAGTTGCCTGGGCATCCTCAGCAGGTGTGTGCTTGCTAGTGCTGGGTGCTGGTCCAGTTGCCTGGGCATCCTCAGCAGGTGTGTCCTTGCTAGTGCTTGGTGTTGGTCCAGTTGCCTGGGCATCCTCAGCAGGTGTGTCCTTGCTAGTGCTGGGTGTTGGTCCTGTTGCCTGGCATCCTCAGCAGGTGTGTCCTTGCTAGTGCTGGGTGTTGGTCCAGTTGCCTGGGCATCCTCAGCAGGTAATTACCTAAGT
>WNGS01084467.1:0-12070 GCA_020271785.1 Procambarus virginalis
TTTTATGGATGCCAAACCCTAGTAGTGGGAGTCTGTGCGACGATGCCCACGAGGGAGGCACAGGTCATTTGGGAAATGACGCATGTGGAGGACGTGTCATGCCGAACCTCGTGAAGGACGAGGAGTGCTTGGAGCACTTCGAGAAGAAAGGCGAAATGTTCGACGCCTGTGGGGACGAGAAAGGAATCGCCATGGAGGCGTTCCCTTCCCTGCTGTTGTAACCCGAGGCAGCGCGAAGGACAAGAGGACGTGGATCTGATAAGGCCGACGAGAGGAGACGTCCGACGGCCTGGAATGGATCACCTCGTATGGAACCCGGAGAGCGAGTGGAGGGCGAAGGCAGCCAGATGGTGAGGTACAGGTGACCCTCACCGTTCTCCAGGGATGGACCGCACTCGTCTCGAGGAGCTGCAGCAGGCAGAATCCCCAAGTTGATTGTAAGGTCAAAGAAGGACGTATTGGTCCCGAGAAAGCTACTCACTTTAACAGGCATAAGGCATACTAATGAGACAGTGTAAACCTGTAAGGATGGAGGTCGGAAAGCCTCTCCAGGTACGAGAGATCAAGTAGCGTTGCCAGCCAAGTGCAGAGCGGCAGTGTTGAGTCCGTTGCACGCTGTTGACTCTGCGGGTCACCTAGGGGTGACCACGATGCGACGTTCAACGTCGAGAGAAGTGGCTGGGCAACTACAACATCTTTTCTCTTGGGTGAGGAGGCCCAGGGAAAATCAGGCTGACAGTGGAAATATGTTCCGGTCTGAGTGTGTCAGACGAACAATGATAAACGGGGAGTGATGCAGATTCGGTCGTCGCCCTACCGATCGCAGTCGAAGGGGGCGGTCGGAAGACTCCACTCCACCTCAAGACAGCTCTGAGAATGTCTGCGTAGAGCAGGAAGACGAGTGGGAAGAGACAGCGGGCCCTGTTTTGTTGGCCATTTGCAAAGCAGTGGCAGAACCGTTGAACTTCTCACAGTTCCAGCTGGTGAACGGACGTGAGGTGTGGAGCCCTCGGTCCGCAATAGGTAAGCAGTGGACGCCCAGGATGACCTTGAAGACGGTCTGCAGACACATGAGGAGTGTCACACATTGGCGGCTGCAATACTGGCTGGAAGCCAAGATTTTTAGTGGAAAGGACAGCGTAGTCGCAGATGCGTTGTCCCGCATGCACTAACCAGACATGACTCTTATTTTAAGGGGAGGGGTATGTGACGGTGTTCCCACCCTTCTAATTCTCCCACGCCTGCTGTAAGAGTCATGTCCACTATTCCCGAGCGTTCTCTACATTGCAGGCAACAATTGAACATGTGTGGGAGAGAACAGTATTCTCGAAGAGCCGAGAAATTTGCGAAAAGTAGTATTTTGTCCTGTGGGATAGGCCCTTTAGGGAGCCAATATGGCGCTGGCAAGTCTGTTCTCCCGCCAAAACTGTGTGACGTCAGTGGCGCCAGATTGGTCACCGTCAGCGACATGGCACTGGGAGCCAATGAAAACCAACTTTGGGAAAAGTGACGTCACATAGGCATAGGGGGTCCGCCGTGTTGGCGCCAGGCGACATCAGTCTTTCACGACACGTCCGAGAGGTAGGACGCGCGATCGGTCATCCTGTCAGAGTGACGGATTTACCGAACTCCGGTGGATTTAAGCGTCTCCAGTTGTTGGCACGCACTCTGTGAGGTCTTCCTGCACCCAGAAGTGTGGCTCAGATAAGGAATTGACAAAATATTGAGCAACAAGTGCTCAGGGACAGGTGCGTTGCAAGAAGTGGGCCGGGCATCGACGTGTGTCGTCGTTGGCAGTTCACCAGTATAAGAGGCAGCTTAGTGGCCGGGCCACCCACCGTGAGTGAACCAGGTTGACAGCCTTGTCAACCAGGTTGAACGTGTGATCGACGATCCTGTCAAGTTTGACAGTAACCCCACCTTCGTGGAACCCTACGAGTCAACAGTTGGATGCAAGCACGTCGAGAAGTCTTCCCAAATACCTAGCGATATATCTAGACGACGAGGGAATTGACAGTGTTGTGAGCTTCAAGTGCTCTGAAGTCGGGTGCTGTGCGTGTGTCGTCCGGGACGGCTGATAACTTCAGTGACTTCGTAGTGGTGAGAGGCAGTTATCTGGGAGTACAGTGACAAGGACTAATTGGGAAACGTACGACGACGGCCGAGACGTAGGCTGGCTGCCGTAGTTGGGAGGAAAGTTGACGGCCAGGAGACCGACTTCAACCCAGCGACGTACTGTAGGGAAAGAAGCACGGACCTGCTGTGTACAGAAGCGGCGAGACGCGACATCCTAAGGCGTGGGGCTTGTGTTTCTGGATGAACGAGGCGAGAGCCTGGACCAGGAGCTACAACCCAACTGTCATCCTAGGATAGGTGAAGTAGGTGTTTACAGTTCCCTCCCATTTCCCCTTTAGTTAGCTATATATATTCTTGTCAGGATATTTGTATGTCGTGAGCAAGTCTCACCTGAGTTTAAGTCACAGAGTGCACAGTATGTGGTGAGGCTGCCCAGAGCGCTCACAGTATCAATTTACATATATATCTATGTGTGGGTGTGTGCAAGCACCAAGATTCATCAGAGAATTTACTGTGACTATTATTATTGATCTGTGATTATTATTATTATATATATTGGTAGTAAACCAGATATTGGTGTATTGATCTCTATAATCCATTGATATAAATGCCTGTGGATTGATCTCTATAATCTATTGATATAAATGCCTGTGGATTGATCTCTCTAATCTATCAATATAAATGCCCGTGTGTTGATCTCCATAATCTATCGATATAAATGCCTGTGTGTTGATCTCTATGATCTATTGATATATATATATGCCTGAAGTTTGATTAATGATTTATATATGACATGATTGTGTGCTGAATAATATCATATGCGTAAAGTGATTGCCAGTGATATCTCTGTGAGAGGAAGTATAAATATAAAGAAAAGTTCAGCGATCAGGCGAGTGCATTCACAGTAAATATTATTAAGAATAGAGTAATCTTTTGGTACAGTGAAAAGTCACTGTGAGAGTATTGTGAATATAGATGTTGATCGCGAGGCCAGTGAATTCATAAGTAAGCCATGTGAACGTTGAATAGTGTTTTGGAAAAAGTTAAATAAACGGGGATCGTGACAATTAGAAAACAAGTACTAGTCTGTTCCCACGATAGCGAGGGTCTCGGCCAGCTGAGTCTGACAGGTGACACGTGCCGATGTTACCATATGGTGCGCTCTAGAATATTATGCTATGAATGGAGCGATTGTCATATATTAATTCTGATACATTGATGCATATATGTTTCTCGTTGTCTTTTAAGTAAAATACCAAAACTCTTTGGTGTTTGATATCATCCCCTCCATTTATCTTGTGACCGTGTGAGGATGTAAAGTAGAGTGACCTGCCTGATACTATATTACTGGATTTGGCTCTTGCCACAATTACACCTAACCACTGCAGTGTTACTGGACACAAGAAAACCAGTTGGCGACCTTGAAGGCTGTATAAGAGTTCGGTGTCGGGGTGGGCCACAGATTGAGGGAACGATCTGTGCTCTCACTCATCTTATAATCTAAAGGCCATTGTGAGATCGACTGGGATACTCTCCGAGGCCAGCAGTGGAGCCTAAGGGATTGAGGGAAGACCCGCCGAACGACGGTGAGTAAGGGTTATTGTTGGAGCAACCACCTGGAAAGGAGATCCAGTCTACTGTTGCTTTAACCCTTCTCTAATGAGAACACCGTGAAACCCCGACAATATATATATATATATATATATATATATATATATATATATATATATATATATATATATATATATATATAGTTATATATATATATAATTGAAAACTCACACCCTATAAGTGACTCGAATCCATACTGCCAGGAGCAACGCAACTGGTATGTACAGGACATCTTTAATCCACTCGACCATCACGACCGGACAAAAACTGATGGTAGCTGAGGCTATTTGTCCATCAGCCCACCGGCACTCGGATGGTAATCTTGGGCATAGATAGTATTTTATCAAATCACCTCATTCTTTGGGGCACACGTGAGGAACACAAATGCGAACAAGCCTGAATGGTCCCCAGGACTATATGCAACTGAACAGCAACTAAATTAATGGACGCAGTACGACATATATATATATATATATATATATATATATATATATATATATATATATATATATATATATATATATATATATATATATATATATATATATATATATAGTTATATATATATATAATTGAAAACTCACACCCTATAAGTGACTCGAATCCATACTGCCAGGAGCAACGCAACTGGTATGTACAGGACATCTTTAATCCACTCGACCATCACGACCGGACAAAAACTGATGGTAGCTGAGGCTATTTGTCCATCAGCCCACCGGCACTCGGATGGTAATCTTGGGCATAGATAGTATTTTATCAAATCACCTCATTCTTTGTGGCACACGTGAGGAACACAAATGCGAACAAGCCTGAATGGTCCCCAGGACTATATGCAACTGAACAGCAACTAAATTAATGGACGCAGTACGACATCCCCAACCAACTTAAGCAAACCATCAACAGTGAACTACTCAACCTAAAACAACACAAAACCTATATGTGGAAACCAAGACCCTCCGGAAGTTGACAGCTCTAAACGGTGGAGAGTTAAGGATCCCTCGTCCTAAAGATGGCTACATAAACCTCACAACTTACGATCTTACTCAGGACCAACAGGACCTCTCGAATCTTGGTCTAAACTGTGAGTACTTGTCAAAACCAAAAAGAAAAAAAAAACATATAAAACGCTTTGAAATCGAGATACTTCTGGACGACATTCATAACTCAGAAGACACCAAAAAGTCACCACCACCGACACATTTGAGGCTGAACTACTAACAGGAGCGGAGAAAAAACGAGGAACATACTCATCAACAATCTTAACCCCACGACTCAAGGAAGCAGCACAACAACTTAAAAAACTGGAAGGTGTAATAACAAAAAAAAAATAAGAAACCCGACAAGACAGCAGCATACGGTGATCCCTACTGAAGAATATATTAATAAAATTAGCGACATCCTCAGTGATTACACTAAATTGCTCAGATGACTCAATACATACCTTCGGCATTCTATCCAAGTTGCTCGTTAGCGACAAGTAACGACAAGGAAAGAAAGTGGAAGTAATATATGGCGTTGGAGTTGACGTCGACACGTCTTCCTCGCTTGGCGTCTCTTGACCAACTGATGATAGCCATTGTCAAAGTTCGTTATTTAAAAGTTGAATGATGGAGAATTTGTATATTATACAAATATATTCGTGCAAATTCTTACTTATTTTGATTAATCATTATATTGTAATGATATGTTGGTTTAAAATACTTTTCCACTAAAACTTTATAGAATAGGCTATTACATTAATTAGTTATTAATTCAAATTCAAATACTTTATTCCTATTATTCTGTACATTTATTGTTGGGTTAGTTTCCACAGATTTACCTAAGAGAAAGTCATAATAATGTCATATATGTTAGTTTAGTTCAACCCGTCTTACAAATTTATTTAAAATTACGTCGCATTTCGTCATATACGCTAAGGACAAAAAAGGCAGTAATTTGAAAATGAAAACTAATTGAAAATAAATAGTAGTGACGGTATGTGAGGCATGATCTCCCACACTAATGTTCAGTTATTAGATCTTTCAGACCAGTTGGCATGAGGTACCATTCTCGTTCAGCTTCTGTTGAGATGCTTATTATTATTATTATTAACATCTTTATTGACAAAATTAATTACAATTTTGCCTAATCTGAGGATTTTGATAAAGCCTTATTAAAGTGAGGATAATGCTGGTATTCACTGTCACGCAGGACAGAGGGTCATACATAAGACAGTAGGTCTAAACTGTAGGCTGAAGCACATATATCATGGTTACAATCAATGTGTTAATGTATGGATATGTGAAAATAACTTTCTATTGTGCACTGCCACACAAGGGCAGGGATGGGTTCATAAGTGATGCAGCTTAGAAGTAATATAAATAAAAATTGTTCTTCATTCTTTAAAATGGATAAGCAAATTTTCGATAAATTGTTATGTCGTCCAGAACACCTGAGTCAATAAAATAGTTACACAGTTGGTGGTACAAGAGTCCAGGAGGTCTAAAGTCCTTTACGGTTTCACATTCAATAATATAGTGTTCTAGTGAATGCATTAAAGGTTTATCACAGAGTTTACAATCTGAGTATTCTGGTAGCGGCTCAGCTTCACTAACCTGCCAGATGTGTCTATAGCCAAGGCGAATTCGCGCAATGACTACATCACACTGCCTGGTTCGGTTGCTGTGCCTATTATTACAAAATTTGTCATAACTTTTAATACCGCAGCTTTCAGATCTCTGAGCATTTCTTAGTTCATTTAAATCTGAATTAATTCCAGCATTGAGACGCTGGAATCCGTTGCCCAGTACGTAGTTGCTGGAACACCTGTCTCCTTGCGTCAGAAGCTTAAGCCTGACTCCTCTCCTTCCTCCTCCTCGGTGGGTAAAAAGGAAGCTTTGCAATTACTTTACTCACACTCGTATTCTTGAAGATATCCTCACAGTGTACTCAAAATTTGCCAATGCAGGCTACTGAACATATGGCCCTGTATAACTAACCATCCTGCGAGATGGGGGTTTTTAGTATCACTGCTGCCTAATTCACTCTTGTATTCATGATAACCTCATAACGAACCCAGAGTCTGCCAGTGAAGACTACTTATCACGTGCCTCTGTATGACTAACCATCCTGTGTGATGGGGATTTTTTATTTAACATCACGTAGCTAGCTTTTTGACATTGTACTCCCCTTCATATAGTCTAGGGTAGCTGCACAAATGCAGATGTACTTAATGTATTAATAAAAAAAGCGGACTTTGCTTTGACTTTTATAAGATTATATGAATATTGAAATAATTTAGTCTTAAACGGATGTAATAGAATAAAACTGGAAAAAAAAGGGTTCATACGGTGTCTATTTTCCGGGACCAAAATAAAAAGGAGCCGCTATGGCGTCTATTTTGCGTGACCAAAATAAAAAGTTCCTATTACTGTCAACAACAGGACACGTAGCGTCACTACCACTCCCGTTGTCAACAACAGGACAAGTAGCGTCACTACCACTCCCGTTGTCAACAACAGGACACGTAGCGTCACTACCACTCCCGTTGTCAACAACAGGACACGTAGCGTCACTACCACTCCCGTTGTCAACAACAGAACAAGTAGCGTCACTACCACTCCCGTTGTCAACAACAGGACACGTAGCTTCACTACCACTCCCGTTGTCAACAACAGGACACGTAGCGTCACTACCACTCCCGTTGTCAACAACAGAACACGTAGCGTCACTACCACTCCCGTTGTCAACAACAGGACACGTAGCGTCACTACCACTCCCGTTGTCAACAACAGGACACGTAGCTTCACTACCACTCCCGTTGTCAACAACAGGACACGTAGCGTCACTACCACTCCCGTTGTCAACAACAGAACACGTAGCGTCACTACCACTCCCGTTGTCAACAACAGGACACGTAGCGTCACTACACTCCCGTTGTCAACAACAGGACACGTAGCGTCACTACCACTCCCGTTGTCAACAACAGGACACGTAGCGTCACTACAACTCCCGTTGTCAACAACAGGACACGTAGCGTCACTACCACTCCCGTTGTCAACAACAGGACACGTAGCGTCACTACCACTACCGTTGTTAACAGCAGGACACACAGCTTCACTACCACTCCCGTTGTCAACAACAGGGCACGTAGCGTCACTACCACTCCCGTTGTCAACAACAGGACACGTAGCGTCACTACCACTCCCATTGTTAACAACAGGACACGTAGCGTCACTACCACTCCCGTTGTCAACAACAGGACACGTAGCGTCACTACCACTCCATTGTTAACAACAGGACAAGTAGCGTCACTACAACTCCCGTTGTCAACAACATGACACGTAGCGTCACTACCACTCCCGTTGTCAACAACAGGACACGTAGCGTCACTACCACTACTTTGGGCCCAGGTCCACCTAGTGACTCCTCCTGTACACTCTCCTGGACGACTTTACTGCCAGTTATATGAATTACAACAATATTAATTATATCTAACTAAACACTATTGCAGCCTAACTAAACACTATTGCAGCCTAACTAAACACTATTGCAGCCTAACTAAACACTATTGCAGCCTAACTAAACACTATTGCAGCCTAACTAAACACTATTGCAGCCTAACTAAACACTATTGCAGCCTAACTAAACACTATTGAAGCCTAACTAAACACTATTACCGCCTAACTAAATAAATTGTATCACGGATATAAGCATCAGGTAAGGTTTCCTAACGACAATTATGTATAAAACCTAAAAGGAACAATGGGGCACAAGAAACGAGCATATAGAGAGGTGTCCGTCCCTCTTGACCGGGACGGCAGTCACATGTTCATATCTTTCCGGTTAGATGGGCAGAGAGTCGATTTCGTGGTGGACACCGGCTCACGGGACACCATCGTTACGGTTCCCTTTATGTAGGAACATGGCTTGGAGGCCGTAATGGGCAAGGATTTCAAGCGTTTAGATAAAATGGAATCCATAGACATAAATGATAACGAGTGGAAGCAAATGGACTTCTCAAACTTCTACTCGGGGGTCCTGAAAGCTAAACCTTATTTCCGAGGAGCAAATTTATCCCTGGATGCAGAGATCTATGTTTCTGATTTACCCCCATATGATTCCTTACTGGGCATGGATATTTTAGTTGCACATAACTGCTCAATAATTAATGACCTGCCAGATCCCCGACTAATAATACGGCCAGTGAAGAAGCACAAGCTGCAGGACAACACAGAGTATTCTGTCACAAACTACGATTCCATCAGACTCAAAACCAAATCAACGGCAAGAGATCTACGGCTTTTCTGGACACTGGCGCGCCAATCTCAACTATCAGCAGACGTCGTGCCAGAAAACTAGGCCTTAAAATTGAATCGTGTGCAAGGAAAGAAATTGACAATTTGCACGAGGATACATTATCTACCAAACACGTTATTAGGAACGCAGAAATAAAATTCCAAGGTCTGACTTTCCACACAGACGTATACGTCATGAAGATATATGACGAGGAATACATAATCGGAGACGATATCCTCCAATACACCAACATAACTTTCACAGCAGAAAAAGCTGTCTTGGAGCGCAACAGCAACCCCTATCCTCACCAGGGATGAAGCTCTATCCGGTGTTAGGCCGAACACCTGATGCATTGATAGACCTGTAACCGAACGCAGAAAAAGTAGAAAAAGTCCATTACGAACAGAAACACACACAGGCCATCGACTTGAGCAACATAAACAGTGATGAAATTAGACCTAAAAAGTCACTCAGAGAATGGTAAAGTTGATCACCAGAGTAATGAGAGGATCTTGTAAACACCTCCACTGACCTGTGTCGCGTCTCTCACACACTCCTCAATATGCCCCAAGGTCCTTCCCGGCATGGCGCCTTCTTTTGATAATTATTGACTTGTGTTTTCCATATAATAAAGTGTATTTTCTGTATTTTTCTGGAAAACGAATATTTCTGTATAATAAACTATAGAATTATAATTATAATAATATAATATATACATATATAATATATACATAATATAATATAATATTAATATCACAGTCTCCGTGTGTAGTGGTAAGACACTCGCCTGGCGTTCCGCGAGCGCTATGTCATGGGTTCGTATCCTGGCCGGGGAGGATTTACTGGGCGCAATTCCTTAACTGTAGCCTCTGTTTAACGCAGCAGTAAAATGTGTACTTGGATGAAAAAACGATTCTTCGCGGCAGGGGATCGTATTCCAGGGACCTGCCCGAAACGCTTCGCGTACTAGTGGCTGTACAAGAATGTAACAACCTCTTGTATATGTCTCAAAAAAAATAAAGAGCTATATAATCATCCTGGCTTAGTACTTTCTCCCTTATAATTCCTGTTGTTCTGTATCACTGATATAATAATATTATTGTAATTAAGAATTTACCAAAAGTGAAGTACAACTTCGGGATTGTTGACAACAGGAGTGGTAGTGACGCTACTTGTCCTGTTGTTGACAACGGGAGTGGTAGTGACGTTACGTGTCCTGTTGTTGACAACGGAGTGGTAGTGACGCTACGTGTCCTGTTGTTGACAACGGGAGTGGTAGTGACGCTACATGTCCTGTTGTCAACACGGGAGTGGTACTGACGCTACGTGTCCTGTTGTTGACAACGGGAGTGGTAGTGACGCTACGTGTCCTGTTGTTGACAACGGAGTGGTAGTGACGCTACTTGTCCTGTTGTTGACAACGGGAGTGGTAGTGACGCTACGTGTCCTGTTGTTGACAACGGGAGTGGTAGTGACGCTACAGTCCTGTTGTTGACAACACGGGAGTGGTAGTGACGCTACGTGTCCTGTTGTTGACAACGGGAGTGGTAGTGACGCTACGTGTCCTGTTGTTGACAACGGGAGTGGTAGTGACGCTACGTGTCCTGTTTCGACAACGGGAGTGGTAGTGACGCTACATGTCCTGTTGTTGACAACGGGAGTGGTAGTGACGCTACTTGTCCTGTTGTTGACAACGGGAGTGGTAGTGACGCTACTTGTCCTGTTGTCGACAACGGGAGTGGTAGTGACGCTACTTGTCCTGTTGTTGACAACGGTAGTGGTAGTGACGCTACATGTCCCGTGTTGACAACGGGAGTGGTAGTGACGCTACGTGTCCTGTTGTTGACAACGGGAGTGGTAGTGACGCTACTTGTCCTGTTGTTGACAACGGGAGTGGTAGTGACGCTACTTGTCCCTTGTTGACAACGGGAGTGGTAGTGACGCTACGTGTCCTGTTTTGTGACAACGGGAGTGGTAGTGAGCTACGTGTCCTGTTGTTGACAACGGGAGTGGTAGTGACGCTACGTGTCCTGTTGTTGACAACGGGAGTGGTAGTGACGCTACGTGTCCTGTTGTTGACAACGGGAGTGGTAGTGACGCTACGTGTCCTGTTGTTGACAACGGAGTGGTAGTGACGCTACGTGTCCTGTTGTTGACAACGGGAGTGGTAGTGACGCTACGTGTCCTGTTGTTGACAACGGGAGTGGTAGTGACGCTACGTGTCCTGTTGTTGACAACGGGAGTGGTAGTGACGCTACATGTCCTGTTGTTGACAACGGGAGTGTAGTGACGCTACGTGTCCTGTTGTTGACAACGGGAGTGGTAGTGACGCTACGTGTCCTGTTGTTGACAACGGGAGTGGTAGTGACGCTACATGTCCTGTCCTGTTGTTGACAACGGGAGTGGTAGTGACGCTACGTGTCCTGTTGTTGACAACGGGAGTGGTAGTGACGCTACTGTCCTGTTGTCAACAACGGGTGGTAGTGACGCTACTTGTCCTGTTGTTGACAACGGGAGTGGTAGTGACGCTACTTGTCCTGTTGTTGACAACGGGAGTGGTATTGACGCTACGTGTCCTGTTGTTGACAACGGGAGTGGTAGTGACGCTACGTGTCCTGTTGTTGACAACGGGAGTGGTATTGACGCTACTTGTCCTGTTGTTGACAACGGGAGTGGTAGTGACGCTGTGTCCTGTTGTTGACAACGGGAGTGGTAGTGACACTACGTGTCCTGTTGTTGACAACGGGAGTAGTAGTGACGCTCATGTCCTGTTGTTGACAACGGGAGTGGTAGTGACGCTACGCGTCCTGTTGTTGACAACGGGAGTGGTTGACGCTACGTGTCTTGTTGTTGACAACGGGAGTGGTAGTGACGCTATGCGTCCTGTTGTTGACAACGAGAGTGGTAGTGACGTTACGTGTCCTGTTGTTGACACGGGAGTGGTAGTGACGCTACATGTCCTGTTGTTGACAAGGGAGTGGTAGTGACGCTACGTGTCCTGTTGTTGACAACGGAAGTGGTAGTGACGTTACGTGTCCTGTTGTTGACAACGGGAGTGGTAGTGACGCTACGTGTCCTGTTGTTGACAACGGAAGTGGTAGTGACG
>WNGS01084469.1:0-12217 GCA_020271785.1 Procambarus virginalis
CCCCGGGTCACGGAAGTCACGGGCTGTGGTGTTATGCGCAGAGTGTGAGACACTGGTGTTGTCACATGGGTTGTCACGGGTGTGGTCACGGGTGTGGTCACGGGGGTGGTCTCTTCCAATTTTGCCACAGGTGGTGTCCTGTAGCACCACGTCTGTGTCACTGGTGACCTGGGTCGTGACCTGGGTCGTATCTTGACACGCCTGCCCCGGGTCACGGAAGTCACGGGCTGTGGTGTTATGCGCAGAGTGTGAGACACTGGTGTTGTCACATGGGTTTTCACGGGTGTGGTCACGGATGTAGTCACGGGGGTGGTCCTCTTCAATTTTGCCACAGGTGGTGTCCTGTAGCACCACGTCTGTGTCACTGGTGATTCTGGTCGTGACCTGGGTCGTATCTTGACACGCCTGCCCCGGTTCACGGAGTCACGGGCTGTGGTGTTATGCGCAGAGTGTTGTGACACTGGTGTTGTCACGGGTATGGTCACAGAGGTGGTCACGGGTGGTGTCACGGATGTATTCACGGATGTAGTCACAGGGGTGGTCACCTCCAATTTGCCACAGGTGGTGTTCTGTAGCACCACGTCTGTGTCACTGGTGACCTGGGTCGTGACCTGGGTCGTATCTTGACACGCCTGCCCCGGTCACGGAAGTCACGGGCTGTGGTGTTATGCGCAGAGTGTGAGACACTGGTGTTGTCAACATGGGTTGTCACGGGTGTGGTCACGGGTGTGGTCACGGGGGTGGTCTCTTCCAATTTTGCCACAGGTGGTGTCCTGTAGCACCACGTCTGTGTCATGGTGACCTGGGTCGTGACCTGGGTCGTATCTTGACACGCCTGCCCGCCCCGGTCACGGAAGTCACTGGCTGTGTGTTTATGCGCAGAGTGTGAGACACTGGTGTTGTCACATGGGTTGTCACGGGTGTGGTCACGGATGTAGTCCCGGGGGTGGTCTCTTCCAATTTTGCCACAGGTGGTGTCCTGTAGCACCACGTCTGTGTCACTGGTGATCTGGGGTCGTGACCTGGGTGTATCTTGACACGCCTGCCCCGGTCACGGGATCACGGGCTGTGGTGTTGCGCAGAGTGTGTGACACTGGTGTTGTCACGGGGGTGGTCCACGGGTGTGGTCACGGGTGGGGTCACTGGAGGGGGCACCGTCGGACTCCGTTTCCTTGACGGAGGACTCACTGGCCCGTCAACTCCGTCTCCTTGACGGATGACTCATCTGGCCCAGTCGACTCCGTCTCTATGACGGAGGAATCAACTGGCCCCGTCAACTCCGTCTCCTTGACTGAGGACTCAACTGGCCCCGTCAACTCCGTCTCCTTGACGGACGACTCAACTGGCCCCGTCGACTCCGTCTCCTTGACGAGACTCAACTGGGTCCGGTCGAGAAGGACCTAAGGGTCCGGAGAAGACCCACCAGACCGCCATCTCGAGGACGGCCGTGACGAAGCAACTGGACAGGGTCCAGCAGTCCAGGGGGTCGTGAAGGTCCCGGGGCGTGGAGGGACGATCACCTTCAAGAGGGGGACGTTACTCAACAGTCCCCGCCAGCTGGAGTCGTACTGCCGCTGGAGGAGACGCAGACGGAGGTGGTCCTAGACCACACCCCAGACGTACCACAACACGCGACACACCACCGCCACCACCACCACCGACATTTTCATCATGGATGAGTTGATTTTGTCAATACTCATTATTGTGTTTTATTATTTCTGAAGTATTTTGTTTTTTAACAGAATATTATTAATTTTGTTCTTGTATTGTTCATCTCATGTTTGGAATGAGATGTGTTACAACATACAGAAATATAACACGCACCTGGCAGCTACAGGATATTGTAGTGGAGTAGCTACCTGATGATGGTAGTGGAATAGCTATGGTGTGATTGTAGTGGTGGAGCTACCAGGTGATGGTAGTGGGTGTAGCTACCTGATGATGGTAGTGGAATAGCTATGATGTGATTGTAGTGGTGGAGCTACCAGGTGATGGTAGTGGTGTAGCTACCTGGTGATGGTAGTGGTGGAGCTACCTGGTGATGTAGTGTGTAGCTACCTGCTGATGGTAGTGGTGTGCTACCTGGTGATGGTAGTGGTGTAGCTACCAGGTGATGTTAGTGGTGTAGCTACCTGGTGATGGTAGTGGTGTAGCTACCAGGTGATGATAGTGGTGTAGCTACCTGGTGATGGTAGTGGTGGAGCTACCAGGTGAGGTAGTGGTGGAGCTACCTGGTGATGGTAGTGGTGGAGCTACCAGGTGATGGTAGTGGTGGAGCTACCTGGTGATGGTAGTGGTGGAGCTACCACCTGTGATAGTAGTGGTGTAGCTACCTGGTGATGGTAGTGGTGGAGCTACAAGGTGATGGTAGTGGTGTAGCTACCAGGTGATGGTATGGTGGAGCTACCAGGTGATGGTAGTGTGGGAGCTACCTGGTGATGGTAGTGGTGGAGCTACCTAGTGATGGTAGTGGTGTAGCTACCTGGTGATGGTAGTGGTGTAGCTACCAGGTGATGGTAGTGGTGGAGCTACAGGTGATGGATAGTGGTGTAGCTACCTGGTGATGGTAGTGGTGGAGCTACCTGTGATGGTAGTGGTGTAGCTATCTGGTGAAGGTAGTGATGTAGCTACCTGGTGATGGTAGTGGTGTAGCTACCAGTGATGGTAGTGGTGGAGCTACCAGGTGATAGTGGTGGTCTACCACCTGGTGATGGTAGTGGTGAGCTACCTGGTGATGGTAGTGGTGTAGCTATCTGGTGATGGTAGTGGGGTAGCTACCTGGTGATGGTAGTGGTGGAGCTACCAGGTGATGGTAGTGGTGGAGCTACCTGGTGATGGTAGTGGTGTAGCTATCTGGTGAAGGTAGTGATGAAGCTACCTGGTGATGGTAGTGGTGTAGCTACCTGGTGATAATAGTGGTGGAGCTACCTGGTGATGGTTGTGGTGGAGCTACCAGGTGATGGTAGTGGTGTAGCTACCTGGTGATGATAGTGGTGTAGCTACCTGGTGATGGTAGTGGTGTAGCTACCTGCTGATGGTAGTGGTGTAGCTACCAGGTGATGGTAGTGGTGGAGCTACCTGGTGATGGTAGTGGTGTAGCTAATCTGGTGATGGGTAGTGATGTAGTTACCTGGTGATAGTAGTGGTGTAGTTACCAGGTGATGGTAGTGGTGGAGCTACCTGGTGATGATAGTGGTGTAGCTACCTGGTGATGTAGTGGTGTAGCTACCTGGTGATGGTAGTGGTGTAGCTACCTGGTGATGGTAGTGGTGTAGCTACCTGGTGATAGTAGTGGTGTAGCTACCTGGTGATGGTAGTGGTGGGCTACCACCTGGTGATGGTAGTGGTGGACTACCTGGTGATGGTAGTGGTGGAGCTACCTGGTGATAGTAGTGGTGTAGCTACCTGGTGATAGTAGTGGTGTGTAGCTACCTGGTGATGGTAGTGGTGGAGCTACCTGGTGATGGTAGTGGTGGAGCTACCTGGTGATGGTAGTGGTGGAGCTACCTGGTGATGGTAGTGGTGGAACTACCTGGTGATGGTAGTGGTGGAGCTACCTGGTGATGGTAGTGGTGTAGTTACCAGGTGATGTTAGTGGTGTAGTTACCAGGTGATTGTATTTGTGGAGCTACCTGGTGATGGTAGTTGTGGAGCTACCTGGTGATGGTAGTGGTGGAGCTACCTGGTGATGGTAGTGGTGGAGCTACCTGGTGATGGTAGTGGTGGAGCTACCTGGTGATGATAGTGGTGGAGCTACCAGGTGATGGTAGTGGTGGAGCTACCAGGTGATGATAGTGGTGTAGCCACCTGGTGATGGTAGTGGTGGAGCTACCTGGTGATGGTAGTGGTGGAGCTACCTGGTGATGGTAGTGGTGGAGCTACCTGGTGATGGTAGTGGTGGAGCTACCAGGTGATGGTAGTGGTGGAGCTACCAGGTGATGGTAGTGGTGGAGCTACCAGGTGATGGTAGTGGTGGAGCTACCAGGTGATGGTAGTGGTGGAGCTACCTGGTGATGGTAGTGGTGGAGCTACCAGGTGATGGTAGTGGTGGAGCTACCAGGTGATGGTAGTGGTGGAGCTACCAGGTGATAGTAGTGGTGGGGGTGATGGGTGGAGCCACCTGGTGATGGTAGTGGTGGAGCTACCTGGTGATGGTAGTGGTGGAGCTACCTGGTGATGGTAGTGGTGGAGCTACCTGGTGATGTAGTGGTGGAGCTATCAGGTGATTGTAGTGGTGGAGCTACCAGGTGATGGTAGTGGTGGAGCTACCTGGTGATGGTAGTGGTGGAGCTACCTGGTGATGGTAGTGGTGGAGCTACCTGGTGATGGTAGTGGTGGAGCTACCTGGTGATGGTAGTGGTGGAGCTACCTGGTGATGGTAGTGGTGGAGCTACCTGGTGATGGTAGTGGTGGAGCTACCAGGTGATTGTAGTGGTGGAGCTACCAGGTGATGGTAGTGGTGGAGCTACCTGGTGATGGTAGTGGTGGAGCTACCAGGTGATGGTAGTGGGTGGAGCTACCAGGTGATGGTAGTGGTGGAGCTACCAGGTGATTGTAGTGGTGTCTAGCTACACCTGTGTGTGTGTGTGTGTTTTTTGTAGTCACCTATTTGTACTCACCTATTTGTGCTTGCAGGGGTGAGCTTGGCTCTTTGGTCCCGCCTCTCAACTGGCATTCAACTGGTGTACAGATTCCTGAGCCTACTGGGCTCTATCATATCTACATTTAAAACTGTGTATGGAGGCAGCTCCACCACATCACTACTGCTGTCGGGGTTTCACGGTTTCTCGTTAGTGAAGGGTTAAAGCAAAGGTAGACTGGATCTCCTTTCCAGGTGGTTGCTCCACGATAACCCTTACTCACCGTCGTTCTGCGGGTCTTCCCTCGATCCTCTAGGCTCCACTGCGCGCCCCGGAGAGTACCCCAGTCGATCTCACAACCGACCTTAAATTGCAAGATGAGTGGGGCACAGATCGTTCCCTCAATCTGTGGCCCACCCCGACACAGAACTCTTACACAGCTTTAAGGTCGCCAACTGGTGTTTTTAGGTGTCCAGTAACACTGCAGTGGTGAGGTGTAATTGTGGTAATTGTGGTAAGAGCAAATTCCGGTAATATGGTATCAGGCAGGCACTCTGCTTTACATCATTACACGGTCACAAGATAAATGGAGGGGATGATATCAAACACCAAAGAGTTTTGGTATTTTACTTAAAAGACAACGAGAAATATATATGCATCAATGTATCAGGAATAATATATGACCACTGCTCATTCATAGTGGAATAATCTGGAGCGCACCGATATGGTAACATCGGCAGCGCCACGCGTCACCTGTCAGGTGTCAGCTGACCGGGACCCTCGCGATCGTGAGAACAGACTAGTACTTGTTTTCTAATTCTATCACGATCCCCGTTTATTTAACTTTTCCGCAAAACACTGTATTCAACATTCACATGGCATACTTATGATTTCACTGGCCTCACGATCAATATCTTATTCACACTGCACTCACAGTGACTTTTCACCGTACCAAAAGATTACTCTATTCTTAATAATATTTACTGTGAATGCACTCGCTTGATCACTGAACTTTTCTTTATATCTATACTTTCTCTTAAAGAGATATCACTGGCAATCACTTCACGTATATGATATTATTCAGTACACAGGCATGTCATATATAAATCAGTAATCAAATTACAGGCATATATATATATATATATAAATCATGAAGATCAATACACAGGCATTTATATCAATAGATCAGGAGATCAACACACACAGGCATTTATATCAATAGATCAGGAGATCAACACACTGGCATGTATATCAATAAATCTGGAGATCAATACACAGGCATTTATATCAATAATTCTAGGCTCATAGCCTAACACCAATATCTGGTTTACTACCAATATATATAATAATAATAATCACAGGAGATTAATAATAGTCACAGTAAATTCTTTGATGAATCCTGGTGCTTGCACACACCCACACATAGATATATATGTAAACTGATACTGTGAGCGCTCTGGGCAGCCTCACCACACACTGTGCTCTCTGTGACTTAAACTCAGTGAGACTTGCTCACGACATATAAAATATCCTGACAAGAAAATATATAGCTAACTAAAGGGGAAATGGGAGGGTAACTGTAAACACCTACTTCACCTATCCTAGGATGACAGTTGGGTTGTAGCTCCTGGTCCAGGCTCTCGCCTCGTTCACCATCCAGAAACACAAGCCCACGCCTTAGGATGTCGCGTCTCGCCGCTTCTGTACACAGCAGGTCCGTGCTTCCCTACAGTACGTCGCCGGGTTGAAGTCGGTCTCCTGGCCGTCAACTTTCCTCCCAACTACGGCAGCCAGCCTACGTCTCGGCGGTCGTCGTACGTTTCCCAATTAGTCCTTGTCACTGTACTCCCAGAGGAACTGCCTCTCACCACTACGAAGTCACTGTGAAGTTATCAGCCGTCCCAGACGATACTGCTTAAGCTCCACACGCACAGCACCCGACTTCAGAGCACTTGAAGCTCACAACACTGTCAATTCCCTCGTCGTCTAGATATATCGCTAGGTATTTGGGAAGACTTCTCGACGTGCTTGCATCCAACTGTTGACTCGTAGGGTTCCACGAAGGTGGGGTTACTGTCAAACTTGACAGGATCGTCGATCACACGTTCAACCTGGTTGACAAGGCGGTCAACCCGGTTCACTCACGGTGGATTGGCCCGGCCACTAAGCTGTCTCTTATACTGGTGAACTGCCAAGGACGTCACACACGTCGATGCCCGGCCCACTTCTTGCAACGCACCTGTCCCTGAGCACTTGTTGCTCAATATTCTGTCAATTCCTTATCTGAGCCACATCTGGGTTGCAGGAAGACCTCACAGAGTGCGTGCCAACAACTGGAGACGCTTACATCCACCGGAGTTCGGTAAATCCGTCACTCTGACAGGATGACCGATCGCGCGTCCTACCTCTCGGACGTGTCGTGAAAGACTGATATCGCCAAGGCGCCCACGGCTGGACCCCCATGCCTATGTGACGTCACTTTTTCCAAAGTCGGTTTTCATTGGCTCCCAGTGCCATGTCGCTGACGGTGACCAATCTGGCGCCACTGACGTCACACAGTTTTGGCGGGAGAACAGACTCGCCAGCGCCATATTGGCTCCCTAAAGGGCCTATCCCACAGGCCAAAATGTTCTTTTTTCGCAAATTTCTCGGCTCATCGAGAATACTGTTCTCTCCCACATATGTTCAATTGATGCCTGCAATGTAGAGAACGCTCGGGAATAGTGGACATGACTCTTACAGCAGGCGTGGGAGAATTAGAAGGGTGGGAACACCGTCACATACCCCTCCCCTTAAAATAAGAGTCATGTCTGGTTAGTGCATGCGGGACAACGCATCTGCGACTACGTTGTCCTTGCCACTGAAAATTTGGCTTCCAGCCAGTATTGCAGCCGCCAATGTGTGACACTCCTCATGTGTCTGCAGACCGTCTTCAAGGTCATCCTGGGCGTCCACTGCTTACCTATTACGGACCGAGGGCTCCACACCTCGCGTCCGTTCACCAGCTGGAACTGTGAGAAGTTTAACGGTTCTGCCACTGCTTTGCGAATGGCCAACAAAACAGGTCCGCTGTCTCTTCCCACTCGTCTTCCTGCTCTACGCAGAACATTCTCAGAGTTGTCTCTGAGGTGGAGTGGAATCTTCCGACCGCCCCCTTCGACTGCGATCGGTAGGGCGACGACCGAATCTGCATCACTCCCCAATTTATCACTGTTCGTCTGACACACTCAGACCGGAACATATTTCCACTGTCAGCCTGATTTTCCCTGGGCCTCCTCACCCAAGAGAAAAGATGTTGTAGTTGCCCAGCCACTTCTCTCGACGTTGAACGTCGCATCGTGGTCATCCCTAGGTGACCCGCAGAGTCAACAGCGTGCAACGGACTCAACACTGCCGCTCTGCACTTGGCTGGCAACGCTACTTGGTCTCTCGTACCTGGAGAGGCTTTTCCGACCTCCATCCTTACAGGTTTACACTGTCTTATTAATATGCCTTCTTGCCTGTTAAAGTGAGTAGCTTTCTCGGGACCAAAACGTCCTCCTTTGACCTTACAAATCAACTTGGGGGATTCTGCCTGCTGCACCTCCTCGAGACGAGTGCGGTCCATCCTGGAGAACCGGTGAGGGTCACCTGTACCTCACCTTCTGGGCTGCCTTCGCCCTCCACTCGCTCTCCGGGTTCCATGACGAGGTGATCATTTTCCAGGCCGTCGGACGTCTCCTCGTCGGCCTTATCAGATCCACGTCCTCCTTGTCCTTCGCACTGCCTCGGAATCATAGCACAGACAGGGAACGCCTCCATGGCGATTCCTTTCTCGTCCCCACAGGCGTCGAACACTTCGCCTTTCTTCTCTAGTGCTCCAAGCACTCCTCGTCCTTCACGAGGTTCGGTAGGACACGTCCTCCACATGCGTCATTTCCCAAAATGACCTGTGCCTCCCTCGTGGGCATCGTCGCACAGACCCCCACTACTAGGGTTTGGCATCCATAAACCGAACTCAGGGTTACCTGGTGTAGGGGCATCTGCACTGGGCCTCCCACAGTGGTCACACTTGCCTCACCTACACAGGTATTCTCGTGACACTCAGGGAAAAGGGTTCTGCTCACCAGGGTAAATTCCGCCCCAGTATCTCTCAGCATCATTACCGGGATGGGGTCTGCGTCCCCCACCCTTACAGTTCCCTCACGCACGAATGGGTTAGCCTCCTTCTTCCTACGTACGGGTCCATCCCGCACTCCTTCGGCTAACTGGTCCTCTACCCGTACAAAAGCAACGTAACCCCGCTGCTTAGGACGTCTGCATTCGCGCGCCATGTGTCCTATTAACCCGCAGTTGAAACAGCGGATCCTTCTTCTTCCGCGGACTTCTCTTGCGCCTTCCAAAGACTCATGCTCAGCTTCTCCGGCCGTAACGATAACAAGATCTCTTGAGCTCTCCCTCGGTGACTTCTTCGGCGGTTCCACAGCACTCTTCTGTCCTCTGCTGTCTCCATTCGAGGGGTAGGACCTGGGAGAACTCGGTCCTGTCCTCCATCCGTCCGACCTTCTCTTCTGAGTTTTAGGGTACTTACGTTTATCCGCCCATTTATTAAAATTCTTCAATCTGTTCTCCCTTCGTGCCGTCTTAATTCTCTCTTGTTCTGCTTTAGCGGCCTCCATCTTTATCATAGCCAGTTCAGCCTTGGCCGTTTCTTGTTCGGCCTTGGCTCTCTCTTGTTCAACTTTAAATTTTTCCTGTTCAGCTTTAGCCTTTTCTTGTTCGGCTTTAGCTTTCTCTTGCTCAGCTTTAGCTCGCTCCTGCTCGGCTTTGGCTTTCTCTTGCTCAAGCCGAGCCTGCCTCTCTTCACGTTGCAGCTGCACCTCATTGTCTCCTGGTTCCAATTTTGGTTTCACCTCGCGCCTCTCAAGGCTGCTTTCCCTGCTGCTACTTGAGTTTACATTAATTCCTTCGTCACTTGGCGCATCATCGGTTTCCACTGAAATTTCTTCCAACCTATCGGATTCTTCTCTACGCAGCTGTGCTTCTTCGCGCTTCAGCTGAGCTTCTCGTTCTTCTCTGCGCAGCTGTGCCTCTCTTTCTGCTTCCTCGCGCTTCAGCTGTGTTCTCTCTCTGCTTCCTCGCGCCTCAGCTGTGCTTCTCTCTCTGCTTCCTCGCGCCTCAGCTGTGCTTCTCTCTCTTCTCTGCGCAGCTGTGCTTCTCGCTCTGCTTCCTCGCGTTTCCTTAACCAAGTCCGCAGTGCGTCGCGTCTATCCTCTACCTTACCATGCCTACCCTTTAGGCCGAAATGGTCTTCCAACATCCTTATCTGCCTCCCAGTGCACGTGTCTAGAATCTTCTCGTCCTGAGTTTTGCAGAACATGCTTACTCTGTCTATTTGTGTTATTGCCCTGATTTCCTTTCGTTTACCAGACGCCCTATCTGACTTCAACCTAACACCATACATTTTAGCGATCAACCAAAGTTGTTCCTGGGTACACTCTTGCAAGATTTCATCATCCCCTGTATCAATGTACTTCTGGGCTCTAGCAAGGTCTCTCTCCGAACTTCTAAAATTCATGACCGCTGTCATCGTCCTCCAACTTGTGACAATGAGTGAAAACTTAGGCCTGATATTTAATACCACAATTACAACCTTGATCTTGCTCGATCCTGGCAAGGTCGCCAATGTCGGGGTTTCACGGTGTTTCGTTAGTGAAGGGTTAAAGCAAAGGTAGACTGGATCTCCTTTCCAGGTGGTTGCTCCGACAATAACCCTTACTCACCGTCGTTCTGCGGGTCTTCCCTCGATCCTCTAGGCTCCACTGCACGCCCCGGAGAGTACCCCAGTCGATCTCACAACCGGCCTTAAATTGCAAGATGAGTGGGGGCACAGATCGTTCCCTCAATCTGTGGCCCGCCCCGACACAGAACTCTTACACAGCCTTTAAGGTCGCCAACTGGTGTTTTTAGGTGTCCAGTAACACTGCAGTGGTGAGGTGTAATTGTGGTAATTGTGGTAAGAGCAAATTCCGTAATATGGTATCAGGCAGGTCACTCTGCTTTACATCATTACACGGTCACAAGATAAATGGAGGGGATGATATCAAACACCAAAGAGTTTTGGTATTTTACTTAAAAGACAACGAGAAATATATATGCATCAATGTATCAGGAATAATATATGACAACTGCTCAATTCATAGTGGAATAATCTGGAGCGCACCGATATGGTAACATCGGCAGCGCCACGTGTCACCTGTCAGATGTCAGCTGACCGGGACCCTCGCGATCGTGAGAACAGACTAGTACTTGTTTTCTAATTCTATCACGATCCCCGTTTATTTAACTTTTCCGCAAAACACTGTATTCAACATTCACATGGCATACTTATGATTTCACTGGCCTCACGATCAATATCTTATTCACACTGCACTCACAGTGACTTTTCACCGTACCAAAAGATTACTCTATTCTTAATAATATTTACTGTGAATGCACTCGCTTGATCACTGAACTTTTCTTTATATCTATACTTTCTCTTAAAGAGATATCACTGGCAATCACTTCACGTATATGATATTATTCAGTACACAGGCATGTCATATATAAATCAGTAATCAAATTACAGGCATATATATATATATATATATATATATATATATATATATATATATATATATATATATATATATATATATATATATATATATATATATACATATCATATAGATATATATATATCATCATGAAGATCAATACACAGGCATTTATATCAATAGATCAGGAGATCAACACACACAGGCATTTATATCAATAGATCAGGAGATCAACACACAGGCATGTATATCAATAAATCTTGGAGATCAATACACGGCATTTATATCAATAAATTCTAGGCTCATAGCCTAACCCAATATCTGGTTTGCTACCAATATATATAATAATAATAATCACAGGAGATTAATAATAGTCACAGTAAATTCTTTGACGAATCCTGGTGCTTGCACACACCCACACATAGATATATATGTAAACTGATACTGTGAGCGCTCTGGGCAGCCTCACCGCACACTGTGCTCTCTGTGACTTAAACTCAGGTGAGACTTGCTCACGACATATAAAATATCCTGACAGAAAATATATAGCTAACTAAAGGGAAATGGGAGGGTAACTGTAAACACCTACTTCACCTATCCTAGGATGACAGTTGGGTTGTAGCTCCTGGTCCAGGCTCTCGCCTCGTTCACCATCCAGAAACACAAGCCCACGCCTTAGGATGTCGCGTCTCGCCGCTTCTGTACACAGCAGGTCCGTGCTTCCCCTACAGTACGTCGCCGGGTTGAAGTCGGTCTCCTGGCCGTCAACTTTCCTCCCAACTACGGCAGCCAGCCTACGTCTCGGCGGTCGTCGCACGTTTCCCAATTAGTCCTTGTCACTGTACTCCCAGAGGAACTGCCTCTCACCACTACGAAGTCACTGTGAAGTTATCAGCCGTCCCAGACGATACTGCTTAAGCTCCACACGCACAGCACCCGACTTCAGAGCACTTGAAGCTCACAACACTGTCAATTCCCTCGTCGTCTAGATATCGCTAGGTATTTGGGAAGACTTCTCGACGTGCTTGCATCCAACTGTTGACTCGTAGGGTTCCACGAAGT
>WNGS01084477.1:0-10418 GCA_020271785.1 Procambarus virginalis
TGAAGCAATAATTCCATCGGGCTGTGTAGTTTTGATTATTTCTAGGAATCTGCTGATGATTGTAGACTATAGTTGCTTAGAGTGTATGGAGTTAGGAGTTTGTTAAGTCTTTTTGCTAGATGGTAGGTTGGAGTTGGTATTTGACTGATTACTGTGCTTAGTGGGTTACCTGGTTTGTGTGTCTTAACATTGCCATAGGTATATCCTAAGCCATAGTCGCTTTGGAGTTTAGTGAAATGAACATTACCTCTTTTTCCATTGATTGCAGTAATAGTTTGTTCACTTTGCGTTTAAGGTCTTCCACAGTGTTCCTCGTCATACGGTTAGATTTAGTGTCATTACTGAGGATGTCGGTAATTTTATTCATATATTTTTGGGTTGGAATCAACACATATGCTGCTATCTTGTTGACTTTTCTTATTGTTACATCTTCCAGATTTTTTAGTTGTTTTGCTGCGTCTTTTAGTCGTGGGGTTAAGATTGTTAAGATTGCCTAGAACAGAAACAACTATACCTTGTCGGTGGTTCACGGTACGAGAGGGGTGAGCAACAGTAAACTAGATACCCTCTCAACGGTCGCACTGGCGATAACCGTTACTCACCGTAGTCCTGCGGGTCTTCACTCTATCCTCGCGGCGCCACTGTACACCCAGAAGAGTACCCCAGTCGATCCCCCAACAGGCTTCTGGTCAAAGAATGAGTGGAGACACAGATTGTTCCTTCAATTGTGTGCCCGCCCCGGCAAGGACTTTTATACTACTTAAAAGGTCGCCAACTGGTGTTTTCCGGTGTCCAGTAACACTACAGTGGTGTTGGTAATTGTGGTAACTGTGGCAAGAGCACGCTCAATAAATCTGATATCAGGCAAGTAATTATTCCTGTCACTCTGTCTTCTGTCAAGTATTCAATAGTCACAAGATTTATGGAGGGATGATACAACACCAAGGTATTTTGGTATTTTACTTAAACATCAAGATATTCATATATCATAAACACACAAGTAATGTGCAGAGCCGTCGCTCTCTCCTCACAGATAATTTGGGGCACACCGATATGGCAACACACTTCCACCACCCCCACGTCAAATGTCAAAAATCAGCTGGTCCACGCCCTGCAAGCCGTGAGAATATTTATTGCTTGTTTTCTTGGCGTCACGCGCCCTGTTTCTTTAACTTCTCATGAATCACTATATTTATCATCCACATAACATATCTATAATTTTGATAGAACACAATAAACCACCGTACTGGTCTCACGATCAATAACTCATTCCTACAGCACTTAACGTGATATTTCACTGTACTAGAGAACTGCACTGTACTTGATAATAATTACGATGAATGCACTTAATCACGGTACTGTTCTTAGATTCAATAATTCCTCTCAAAGGTGATATCACAATTAATCACTTCACACATGTAAAATTATTCAATACACAGTTATATACATATACATGGATAAATCATAGATATCAATAATAGTAATCATACAAATACGGGCATAGAGCCTAACACCAATAGCGGTTCACTAGTATATATATATATATATATATTATATATCTCATATATCTCTCTCTAAACCATCATGGTAAAGTCACATGAAATAAATTCTCGTCACAACAAATTCTTTAGTAAATCCAGGTGCTGGCACACACACATATATATGTAATAATCGATACTGTGATGCTCTGTATAGCCTCACTCCGCACACTGTGCCTACTGTGACATAGATCCAGGTGAGACTTGCTCACTACATGAAAGATACTCTGGGTAAATACATATAGCTGACTAAAGGGGAATTGGGAGGGTAACTATAATCACCTACTCACCTATCCTTCGATGAGAGTTGAGTTGCAGCTCCTGGTCCAGGCTCTCGCCTCGTATACCCTCCAGAAACCCAAGCCAACGTCCCAGGATTATCGCGTCTCGCCGCGTTCTGTCCTCCGCAGGTCCGTGCTCCTCCTCCACGTCCAGTAGGGTTGGAGTCGGTCTCCTGGCCGTCAACTTCCCTCTCAATTACGGCTGCCAGCCTACGTCTCGGCAGTAGTCGTACGGATTCCCAATTAGTATCTTCATTCACTGCTCTCCCAGTGGAATGGCCCGCCACTACGATGTCACTGTGAAGCTATCAGACGTCCCAGACGATACTGCTTAACTCCACCTGCACAGCACCCGATTCCAGAGCACTTGAAGCTCAATATTCTGTCAATTCCCTCGTCAGTCCATACACATGGAATGAAGAAGACTTCTTGGCGTACTTGCATACAACAGGTGCCTCGTAAGGTTCCATGGGATCGGCGTACTACTGTCGAACTGACAGGACCGTCGTTCACACATCCAACCTAGTTGATGAGTCGGTCAACCAGGTATCCTCACGGTGGTATAGGCCCTTTAGGAAGCCCATATGGCGCTGGCTCCTCTGTTCTCCTGCCAAACAGTGTGACGTCAGTGACCCAGATTGGTCACCGTCAGCGAAGTGGCACTGGGAGCCAATGAAACCCTCCCTTGGCAATATGACGTCACGAAGGCAGGGGTCCAGCTGTAGCGCCGTGCTGGCGCCATCAGTCTCACACGGCACGTCAGTGAGGCAAGACTGCGCCAGGAATCCTGTCAAGTTGACGGATTACCCGAGCTTCGGTGGATATACGCGTCTCCTGTTGTCTGCACGCACTCTGAAGGTCTGCCTTCATTCCATGTGTGGACAAGAAGGATTGACGGAATATTGAGCACGGGCGGTGGGTTGCAAGGGTGGTCTGGGCAGTGACGTATGTGACATCAGTGGCAGTTCACCCGTTTAGGAGACAGCATAGTGGCTGGGCCATTCCACCGTGAGGATACCTGGTTGACCGACTCATCAACTAGGTTGGATGTGTGAACGACGGTCCTGTCAGTTCGACAGTAGTACGCCGATCCCATGGAACCTTACGAGGCACCTGTTGTATGCAAGTACGCCAAGAAGTCTTCCTTCATTCCATGTGTATGGACTGACGAGGGAATTGACAGAATATTGAGCTTCAAGTGCTCTGGAATCGGGTGCTGTGCAGGTGGAGTTTAAGCAGTATCGTCTGGGACGTCTGATAGCTTCACAGTGACATCGTAGTGGCCGGGCCATTCCACTGGGAGAGCAGTGAATGAAGATACTAATTGGGAATCCGTACGACTACTGCCGAGACGTAGGCTGGCAGCCGTAATTGAGAGGGAAGTTGACGGCCAGGAGACCGACTCCAACCCTACTGGACGTGGAGGAGGAGCACGGACCTGCGGAGGACAGAACGCGGCGAGACGCGATAATCCTGGGACGTTGGCTTGGGTTTCTGGAGGGTATACGAGGCGAGAGCCTGGACCAGAGCTGCAACTCAACTCTCATCGAAGGATAGGTGAAGTAGGTGATTATAGTTACCCTCCCAATTCCCCTTTAGTCAGCTATATGTATTTACCCAGAGTATCTTTCATGTAGTGAGCAAGTCTCACCTGGATCTATGTCACAGTAGGCACAGTGTGCGGAGTGAGGCTATACAGAGCACTCACAGTATTCGATTATATACATATATGTTGTGTGCCAGCACCTGGATTTACTAAAGAATTTGTTGTGACGAGAATTTATTTCATGTGACTTTACCATGATGGTTTAGAGAGAGAATATATATATATATATATATATATTATATATATATTATATATATATAATATATATATATATATATATATATATATATATATAAATATATATATACTAGTGAACCACTATTGGTGTTAGGCTCTATGCCCAGTATTTGTATGATTACTATTATTGATATCTATGATTTATCCATGTATATGTATATAACTGTGTATTGAATAATTTTACATGTGTGAAGTGATTAATTGTGATATCACCTTTGAGAGGAATTATTGAATCTAAGAACAGTACCGTGATTAAGTGCATTCATCGTAATTATTATCAAGTACAGTGCAGTTCTCTAGTACAGTGAAATATCACGTTAAGTGCTGTAGGAATGAGTTATTGATCGTGAGACCAGTACGGTGGTTTATTGTGTTCTATCAAAATTATAGATATGTTATGTGGATGATAATATAGTGATTCATGAGAAGTTAAAGAACAGGGCGCGTGACGCCAAGAAAACAAGCAATAAATATTCTCACGGCTTGCAGGGCGTGGACCAGCTGATTTTTGACATTTGACGTGGGGGTGGAAGTGTGTTGCCATATCGGTGTGCCCAAATTATCTGTGAGGAGAGAGCGACGGCTGCACATGTACTTGTGTGTTTATTGATATATGAATATCTTGATGTTTTAAGTAAAATACCAAAATACCTTGGTGTTTGTATCATCCCCTCCATAAATCTTGTGACTATTGAATACTTGACAGAAGACAGAGTGACAGGAATAATTACTTGCCTGATATCAGATTTATTGAGCGTGCTCTTGCCACAGTTACCACAATTACCCAACACCACTGTAGTGTTACTGGACACCGGAAAACACCAGTTGGCGACCTTTTAAGTAGTATAAAAGTCCTTGCCGGGGCGGGCACACAATTGAAGGAACAATCTGTGTCTCCACTCATTCTTTGACCAGAAGCCTGTTGGGGGATCGACTGGGGTACTCTTCTGGGTGTACAGTGGCGCCGCGAGGATAGAGTGAAGACCCGCAGGACTACGGTGAGTAACGGTTATCGCCAGTGCGACCGTTGAGAGGGTATCTAGTTTACTGTTGCTCACCCCTCTCGTACCGTGAACCACCCGACAAGGTATAGTTGTTTCTGTTCTAGGCAATCTTAACAATCTTAACCCACGACTAAAAGACGCAGCAAAACAACTAAAAAATCTGGAAGATGTAACAATAAGAAAGTCAACAAGATAGCAGCATATGTGTTGATTCCAACCCAAAAATATATGAATGAAAAGCTTCCTTTGTACACGCTTCGAGAAGGCTCTTCAAGTGTGGCTGGCGGATGTCTAATTTGGGGGTGCTCTTGTCTCCGTATACTCAACGTATACTCTGTATACGTTGAGTAAAGAATACAGAACGACCGAAACGTTGGAAAATAGGGATTTGACGTCCAGTGAAGCAATAATTCCATCGGGCTGTGTAGTTTTGATTATTTCTAGGAAATCTGCTGATGATTGTAGACTATAGTTGCTTAGAGTGTATGGAGTTAGGAGTTTGTTAAGTCTTTTTGCTAGATGGTAGGTTGGAGTTGGTATTTGACTGATTACTGTGCTTAGTGGGTTACCTGGTTTGTGTGTCTTAACATTGCCATAGGTATATCCTAAGCCATAGTCGCTTTGGAGTTTAGTGAAATGAACATTACCTCTTTTTCCATTGATTGCAGTAATAGTTTTGTTCACTTTGCGTTTAAGGTCTTCCACAGTGTTCCTCGTCATACGGTTAGATTTAGTGTCATTACTGAGGATGTCGGTAATTTTATTCATATATTTTTGGGTTGGAATCAACACATATGCTGCTATCTTGTTGACTTTTCTTATTGTTACATCTTCCAGATTTTTTAGTTGTTTTGCTGCGTCTTTTAGTCGTGGGGTTAAGATTGTTAAGATTGCCTAGAACAGAAACAACTATACCTTGTCGGGTGGTTCACGGTACGAGAGGGGTGAGCAACAGTAAACTAGATACCCTCTCAACGGTCGCACTGGCGATAACCGTTACTCACCGTAGTCCTGCGGGTCTTCACTCTATCCTCGCGGCGCCACTGTACACCCAGAAGAGTACCCCAGTCGATCCCCCAACAGGCTTCTGGTCAAAGAATGAGTGGAGACACAGATTGTTCCTTCAATTGTGTGCCCGCCCCGGCAAGGACTTTTATACTACTTAAAAGGTCGCCAACTGGTGTTTTCCGGTGTCCAGTAACACTACAGTGGTGTTGGGTAATTGTGGTAACTGTGGCAAGAGCACGCTCAATAAATCTGATATCAGGCAAGTAATTATTCCTGTCACTCTGTCTTCTGTCAAGTATTCAATAGTCACAAGATTTATGGAGGGGATGATACAAACACCAAGGTATTTTGGTATTTTACTTAAAACATCAAGATATTCATATATCAATAAACACACAAGTACATGTGCAGCCGTCGCTCTCTCCTCACAGATAATTTGGGGCACACCGATATGGCAACACACTTCCACCCCCCACGTCAAATGTCAAAAATCAGCTGGTCCACGCCCTGCAAGCCGTGAGAATATTTATTGCTTGTTTTCTTGGCGTCACGCGCCCTGTTTCTTTAACTTCTCATGAATCACTATATTTATCATCCACATAACATATCTATAATTTTGATAGAACACAATAAACCACCGTACTGGTCTCACGATCAATAACTCATTCCTACAGCACTTAACGTGATATTTCACTGTACTAGAGAACTGCACTGTACTTGATAATAATTACGATGAATGCACTTAATCACGGTACTGTTCTTAGATTCAATAATTCCTCTCAAAGGTGATATCACAATTAATCACTTCACACATGTAAAATTATTCAATACACAGTTATATACATATACATGGATAAATCATAGATATCAATAATAGTAATCATACAAATACTGGGCATAGAGCCTAACACCAATAGCTGGTTCACTAGTATATATATATATATATATATATATATATATATATATATATATATATATATATATATATATATATATATATATATATATATATATATATATATTCTCTCTCTAAACCATCATGGTAAAGTCACATGAAATAAATTCTCGTCACAACAAATTCTTTAGTAAATCCAGGTGCTGGCACACAACATATATATGTATATAATCGAATACTGTGAGTGCTCTGTATAGCCTCACTCCGCACACTGTGCCTACTGTGACATAGATCCAGGTGAGACTTGCTCACTACATGAAAGATACTCTGGGTAAATACATATAGCTGACTAAAGGGGAATTGGGAGGGTAACTATAATCACCTACTTCACCTATCCTTCGATGAGAGTTGAGTTGCAGCTCCTGGTCCAGGCTCTCGCCTCGTATACCCTCCAGAAACCCAAGCCAACGTCCCAGGATTATCGCGTCTCGCCGCGTTCTGTCCTCCGCAGGTCCGTGCTCCTCCTCCACGTCCAGTAGGGTTGGAGTCGGTCTCCTGGCCGTCAACTTCCCTCTCAATTACGGCTGCCAGCCTACGTCTCGGCAGTAGTCGTACGGATTCCCAATTAGTATCTTCATTCACTGCTCTCCCAGTGGAATGGCCCGGCCACTACGATGTCACTGTGAAGCTATCAGACGTCCCAGACGATACTGCTTAAACTCCACCTGCACAGCACCCGATTCCAGAGCACTTGAAGCTCAATATTCTGTCAATTCCCTCGTCAGTCCATACACATGGAATGAAGGAAGACTTCTTGGCGTACTTGCATACAACAGGTGCCTCGTAAGGTTCCATGGGATCGGCGTACTACTGTCGAACTGACAGGACCGTCGTTCACACATCCAACCTAGTTGATGAGTCGGTCAACCAGGTATCCTCACGGTGGTATAGGCCCTTTAGGAAGCCAATATGGCGCTGGCTCCTCTGTTCTCCTGCCAAACAGTGTGACGTCAGTGACACCAGATTGGTCACCGTCAGCGAAGTGGCACTGGGAGCCAATGAAAACCTCCCTTGGCAAATATGACGTCACGAAGGCAGGGGGTCCAGCTGTAGCGCCGTGCTGGCGCCAATCAGTCTCACACGGCACGTCAGTGAGGCAAGACGTGCGCCAGGGAATCCTGTCAAGTTGACGGATTACCCGAGCTTCGGTGGATATACGCGTCTCCTGTTGTCTGCACGCACTCTGAGAGGTCTGCCTTCATTCCATGTGTGGACCGAAGAAGGAATTGACGGAATATTGAGCAACGGGGCAGGTGGGTTGCAAGAAGTGGTCTGGGCAGTGACGTATGTGACATCAGTGGCAGTTCACCCGTTTAGGAGACAGCATAGTGGCTGGGCCATTCCACCGTGAGGATACCTGGTTGACCGACTCATCAACTAGGTTGGATGTGTGAACGACGGTCCTGTCAGTTCGACAGTAGTACGCCGATCCCATGGAACCTTACGAGCACCTGTTGTATGCAAGTACGCCAAGAAGTCTTCCTTCATTCCATGTGTATGGACTGACGAGGGAATTGACAGAATATTGAGCTTCAAGTGCTCTGGAATCGGGTGCTGTGCAGGTGGAGTTTAAGCAGTATCGTCTGGGACGTCTGATAGCTTCACAGTGACATCGTAGTGGCCGGGCCATTCCACTGGGAGAGCAGTGAATGAAGATACTAATTGGGAATCCGTACGACTACTGCCGAGACGTAGGCTGGCAGCCGTAATTGAGAGGGAAGTTGACGGCCAGGAGACCGACTCCAACCCTACTGGACGTGGAGGAGGAGCACGGACCTGCGGAGGACAGAACGCGGCGAGACGCGATAATCCTGGGACGTTGGCTTGGGTTTCTGGAGGGTATACGAGGCGAGAGCCTGGACCAGGAGCTGCAACTCAACTCTCATCGAAGGATAGGTGAAGTAGGTGATTATAGTTACCCTCCCAATTCCCCTTTAGTCAGCTATATGTATTTACCCAGAGTATCTTTCATGTAGTGAGCAAGTCTCACCTGGATCTATGTCACAGTAGGCACAGTGTGCGGAGTGAGGCTATACAGAGCACTCACAGTATTCGATTATATATATATATGTTGTGTGCCAGCACCTGGATTTACTAAAGAATTTGTTGTGACGAGAATTTATTTCATGTGACTTTACCATGATGGTTTAGAGAGAGAATATATATATATATATATATATATATATATATATATATATATATATATATATATATATATATATATATATATATATATATATATATATATACTAGTGAACCAGCTATTGGTGTTAGGCTCTATGCCCAGTATTTGTATGATTACTATTATTGATATCTATGATTTATCCATGTATATGTATAACTGTGTATTGAATAATTTTACATGTGTGAAGTGATTAATTGTGATATCACCTTTGAGAGGAATTATTGAATCTAAGAACAGTACCGTGATTAAGTGCATTCATCGTAATTATTATCAAGTACAGTGCAGTTCTCTAGTACAGTGAAATATCACGTTAAGTGCTGTAGGAATGAGTTATTGATCGTGAGACCAGTACGGTGGTTTATTGTGTTCTATCAAAATTATAGATATGTTATGTGGATGATAAATATAGTGATTCATGAGAAGTTAAAGAAACAGGGCGCGTGACGCCAAGAAACAAGCAATAAATATTCTCACGGCTTGCAGGGCGTGGACCAGCTGATTTTTGACATTTGACGTGGGGGGTGGAAGTGTGTTGCCATATCGGTGTGCCCCAAATTATCTGTGAGGAGAGAGCGACGGCTGCACTTGTACTTGTGTGTTTATTGATATATGAATATCTTGATGTTTTAAGTAAAATACCAAAATACCTTGGTGTTTGTATCATCCCCTCCATAAATCTTGTGACTATTGAATACTTGACAGAAGACAGAGTGACAGGAATAATTACTTGCCTGATATCAGATTTATTGAGCGTGCTCTTGCCACAGTTACCACAATTACCCAACACCACTGTAGTGTTACTGGACACCGGAAAACACCAGTTGGCGACCTTTTAAGTAGTATAAAAGTCCTTGCCGGGGCGGGCACACAATTGAAGGAACAATCTGTGTCTCCACTCATTCTTTGACCAGAAGCCTGTTGGGGGATCGACTGGGGTACTCTTCTGGGTGTACAGTGGCGCCGCGAGGATAGAGTGAAGACCCGCAGGACTACGGTGAGTAACGGTTATCGCCAGTGCGACCGTTGAGAGGGTATCTAGTTTACTGTTGCTCACCCCTCTCGTACCGTGAACCACCCGACAAGGTATAGTTGTTTCTGTTCTAGGCAATCTTAACAATCTTAACCCCACGACTAAAAGACGCAGCAAAACAACTAAAAAATCTGGAAGATGTAACAATAAGAAAAGTCAACAAGATAGCAGCATATGTGTTGATTCCAACCCAAAAATATATGAATAAAATTACCGACATCCTCAGTAATGACACTAAATCTAACCGTATGACGAGGAACACTGTGGAAGACCTTAAACGCAAAGTGAACAAAACTATTACTGCAATCAATGGAAAAGAGGTAATGTTCATTTCACTAAACTCCAAAGCGACTATGGCTTAGGATATACCTATGGCAATGTTAAGACACACAACCAGGTAACCCACTAAGCACAGTAATCAGTCAAATACCAACTCCAACCTACCATCTAGCAAAAAGACTTAACAAACTCCTAACTCCATACACTCTAAGCAACTATAGTCTACAATCATCAGCAGATTTCCTAGAAATAATCAAACTACACAGCCCGATGGAATTATTGCTTCACTGGACGT
>WNGS01084479.1:0-10741 GCA_020271785.1 Procambarus virginalis
TGTTCCTCACGTGTTGCCCCAAAAATGAGGTGATTTGATAAAATGCTATGCCCAAGATTACCATCCGAGTGCCGGCGGGGAAGTGGTTCATATAGCCTCGGCTATCACTTCCTTATGTCCAGTCGTGATGGTCAAGTGGTTTAAGGCGTCCCTGTACATACCAGTTGCGTTGCTCCTGGGAGTATGGGTTCGAGTCACTTCTGGCGTGTGAGTTTTCAGTTATATATATAAATATATATATATATATATATATATATATATATATATATATATATATATATATATATATATAATATATATATATATTAGGGGTACCACCTCTGGTACAATTGCAAGGACCCACATCCTCAAAGAAGAAAACAAAGAGCATTCAGAGAAGATCTTGTGGATTCTCACTGAATACTTTATTCTTTTCTTCTCCTACCACCCCTATTATTTTTTGTATGTTTTGTTTTTTTATTGCAATGCTACAGTTTACAGAGAACACACACACATACACAAATATATAACAATTAAACAATCAACATTCGAAGACCTCGTCCAGCTCCTCGGAGGTTGGATGCGTACCCAGGATACAGCACGCATTTCCCCTCTGCACTGCGACACTGAGGCGCTGGAACAGGAAACTTGCTGCTCGTGGGTCTCTAGTTTTCCCAATGAGTTCCTCACCAACCTCCTTTAAAAACTTGTGTGCACATTTACCTCAGGCGCCCAGAGTCTCTGAGCCTATCGGCACGAACCTGTAACAACGTTCTAAAATATATATATATATTGTGACGATAATCTCTTCCAAGAGATTTAGCCTGCTCTTCCCGATATACATCACGTTCCCAGCAACATTAAAGATACGTTTTACAGTAGCTTAAATGTATATATCAAGACAGTCACACGCACCTGCACTCCCCCTCCCCCCTCTCCTGCACACCTGGTCTCCGCGCCGACCCTTCTACTGCTGCAGTCCCAGTCTCAAACTACTGAATTGTCGGCCTTCCTGCATTCTCATTGGCCGTTCGAGAACACGCCACTCCAGCCCTGCACCAACCACGTTCCACGCCAAGGCAACGTCGGGGTCGACTGGCAGTACCACCATCAGAATATATCTTGTGCTTTGGCTGATAACATCTAGTTGACTCACCTTGAGTGATCAAATAGCAGTTGTTAGCTTGCTCATATATTCCCAGCACTATTTTTATATTAACCATTATTGTATGTCATTTATCCTCCCGTTAACGTAATTCATTTTTATGTTTAGTTATTTTTCACTTGTTAACTTGCACATTATTCAGCCAAGGTATTGTCTTTATTTAAATTTGTTTTCTAGCATAATTAAAGGTCATTGTTTATTATTTTTTTGTGTCTCTTCCCTTACCTTACCACAGATTATCAGACAAGCAGTCATTCTTTTTTTTCCTTTTTTTTTTGTTTTACTTTATTATGTGGCCCGGCTTTGACATCTGCCAGTGGAAGACTGCCGAACACCATACTCCACTACTTTACCGTCACATATAATTGGGGGTCTGTCCTAGGAGCTGCACTCAGGTATTGGTAATTGTGGTAAGCGTACTTGGCTTTCATTCCCTTGCTTTCAATATTTACATTAATCACTTTTATTATTCATATGGTGCTGTGTATATTGTGCATTACGGGAGTAGCATATGGTGAGTGTGAGACAACTTTGGATTACGTGGTGACTGTAGGCCTCAGTCATACTCTTAATTGGTCGTCTCCCCCTCCGTGTTATTACCCGTGTTTAACATCTTTTGTCCCTCAGATATTTCTCATATTTTCGACAGATTATCATATAGGTACCCTGGTACTGTGGTCTGTCTCCGGGTCAATAGCACCTAATTTCTGCAATCCGACTCTAGGAGGACAAAGAGGGCCAAAGTTCCTCTCGCACGGACTTTTATTGGCGAGTTGGGACCTCGCCAATAGTTCTCGTCACCAGTTGACACTCGCACCCCTACTCGTCGGTCAGAATTGATGGTACTTACTTAAGGTAGGGAATTAGCTTTCTTTCTTTTGAGCACGAAGTTCGCTAATTCTGTAAGTACCATATTTAATTTCAGTGGGTAACTTGCTTATGTTCTATAGTGACTCGGCAAGGTATGACTACTTTTTGGACTACCTAATTTACTTTGGAACCATTTAGTGTTTCACTTGTTTTTCGAAACTCAGTTTCAACTAATTAGTAGGATTTTCTTGCCTTTATCCTCCCACAGTGAGTACCGGGTACAAGATTTCCTGCGACCTTAATCATTTACCATCTTGAATTAACTTTAATTATTAACAATTCCACAGGATAGGTATCAGTTGCCACGTTTCCTGTTTCTGACATTCACCATATCATCATAGTATATTCGTGTCACATTTATTTGCCATTTTCACCATGTTTCGTATCCAAGTTTTCCAGACAGATCCAGAAAGTGAAATGGAGAACTTACGTCATGCTAAGAGGGTCGAATTGATAACTCTTGCACATGAGTATCACTTAGAAGTTCCCCCTGGAGCCAACAAATATGTCATACATAATATGATACTGGATCATCTTTTGGATGAAGGTACTATAGATTCTGATACTCACGAACAATATACTATTTCAGATAAGCATGATTTGACAGCAATGAAGCTCAAACTAGAACTTGCTAAGATCGAGCGGGAGCAACAACAGGAAGCAGCAGCAATCAGAGAGCGTGAAGCTGCCATCAGAAAGGAAGAACAAGAGCGTGAAGCTGCCCTGGCAAAAGAAGCTCTACAACTCAAGAAAGAAGAAATCCACCTCAAAGAGCGAGAGGCCGCACTGAGAAAAGAAGAAAGTGAAAGGGAGGCCCTACTCCTCAAAGGACAGCAAGAACGTGAGTTGGCCTTATTCAAAGAGCGTGAAAAAGTACAACTTGAAACAAGACAACGACAACTAGAAATGCAACGCGAACACGACAAAAGACAAGCGGAAACAGTTCTAGAATGTCGTGGCCGAGAACTCACGATGGACGCTACACACCAAGCCCAACTTCAACAAGCGGCAGCTAGTCTTCCTCCAAGTTTCAATATCTCCCATGCAAGTAAGTTAATGCCACCGTTCATAGAAACGGAGGTTGATGTTTTTTCACTACTTTTGAGACCCTTGCTAATCAACTTAGTTGGCCTGACGACCAATGGGCTACCCTTCTCCGAGTACATTTAACAGGTAGAGCAGCAGTCACACTCAGCACTTTGGCATCTGAAAACGACTACACCACCCTGAAGCAAGCTGTGTTGGACGCCTACCTTCTCTCCACCGAAAGCTACCGACGAAAGTTCCGTGACTACGTAAAGGCAAGTACCACCACCTTCTTAGAATTTGCTAACACCAAACGGAGATATTTCATGAAATGGCTGGAGGCCGCACATGTCTCTACTTTTCCAGAGCTCGTCAACCTCATACTGGTTGAAGAATTCTTGAGGCGTGTACCTCCTCCTGTCCGCCTATACTTAGCAGACAAGGAAGAGACCGATTTGGTGAAATGCGCGAAGTCAGCTGACACTTACAGCCTCATCCACCGGCTGACACCAGAACACCTACCAGTAAGAAGTCTTGGTACAGTTACGAGAAAGTGAGCCCAGATCAAGGTACCTCTCAACTGTACTGCAGGTATTGTCGAATATATGGACATACCATAGAAAAATGTGGTAAGTCCCAATCTAAAGGTAACACAGAACCTACTAAGCCCAAACCTACTCACCCTAAGTCCGGTAAGCCTGTAATGAATGTTGGTGTTCATGTTAATGATCTGTCTCTCTTTAGCAAACATCTGTATCCAGGAACTATCTCTACCCACGGTTCAGATTCTGAGGGACGTTTTGGACTTAAGATCTTAAGGGACACAGCGGCTCTTCAATCGATCGTCTTGAAATCAGCTGTGCCCAACGTCGCCTACACAGGAGAGACTGTATTCATCACTGACCTTACTGCTACTACTCCTTATCCTCTTGCCAGAGTCCACCTGGATTGTCCCTTCGTGACCGGTGAAGTCCAAGTCGCCGTCAGGGAAAAGCCTTTTCCCATGCCTGGAGTGCAACTTCTCCTGGGCAACGACTTGGCAGAAGACCTGCAACCGACCAACCTGATCGTCAAGGACATATCCCAGGTGGGTAACTCTGTGTTGGATAATCCGATTTTTAAGCATGTTCCAGCAAAGGTTCAAGAGAGTGATGAAGTTTCTCCTCCTGTTATGGTGACCACCCGTGCTCAAGCTGCACGACCACAGCCAGCTGACTCTACTGCTACCGCTGTCCCTCAAGACCCTTCGAAACTACCCCCAAATCTGACCGCTTTGGAGTTCCGTAAGTTACAGAGAGAAGATCTTACCTTGACACCATTATTCTTTCAGGCTGAGACCCAATCCGACAGTGTTCCTGGGTTCTTCTTGGAGAACGAATTACTCTATCGCAGATATAGACCCAGTAAACTGAAGGAAGAGGACGATTGGGCAAACGTTGAACAGCTAGTGATGCCTACCAGCCTGCGGCCCACGATTCTACACCTGGCCCACGGAGCTCTATCACACTACGGGTTTAACAAGACATACCATGGGATTCGCCAAGACTACTACTGGCCAGGTATGGTTAATGACGTAAAGCAGTATGTTCAACAATGCCACGTGTGTCAGAAAGCAGGTAAACCGAACGTTTCAATTCCCAGAGCACCACTGACACCCATCCAGGTGCCTGAGGAACCATTCCACAGACTTATTATTGACTGTGTTGGTCCTTTGCCTCGGACCAGTGCCGGCAACGCCTATATCTTAACCATCCTGTGTCCTACCACCAGATTCCCGATAGCAGTTCCAGTGAAAAATATTACGGCTGCTACAGTGGTGAAGAATTTACTGAAAATCTTCACCCAGTATGGATTTCCGAGGGAGATTCAGAGCGACTGTGGCACCAACTTCACCAGTGATCTCTTCAAACGGACTCTGGAGGAGTTCAACATCAAACAGGTACTGTCCAGCCCCTATCATCCTGCTTCACAGGGTTCTCTTGAACGTAGTCATCAGACTATCAAGGCACTCTTAAAAAAGTTTTGTAATGAGACCTCAAAGGATTGGGATAGGCAACTTGATCTCATCATGTGTATTTTCAGAAGTCTTCCCAACGAGTCACTAGGAGTATCTCCTTATGAGATGCTCTACGGACGTAAGTGCCGTACACCTCTCAAGGCTTTCAAGGATTCTCTACGTGATGCCACCTTCAGTGAGCATCAGAATGTGCCCCAGTTTCTTCAAAACCTCCGACACATTCTAGAGAGGGTCCATTCCTTTGCCAGCAACAACCTACAGAAAGCCCAAGAGAGGATGAAGACTCGTTACGACCAGCACTGCCAAGTAAGGAAGTTTAAACCGGGAGACTTAGTTCTTGCCTATTTCCCTATCCCAGGTTCTCCTTTACAAAACAGGTTTTCAGGACCCTACCGTGTTAAGGAGTGCCGGAACAACTTCAACTACGTTCTCGAGACCCCCGATAGGCGGCGGAAGACCCAGCTGTGCCACATCAATCTGCTCAAACTTTACCATGGTGTTCCTCCCACTGTGCTAACCACCTATTCCACCTTTACAGGTCCATACAGCCACAGTGAGACCTTCCCTGCTTCTCCTTCCGAAAGCACTGACACTGAGACAGCGCTTTCTAATTCGGAAATCCTTACTAACATCCATGATCACTTTCAGGACGATAATAGTGCTTCACTCATCAAACTCATCAGAGAACATCAGGAGTTGTTTCGAGATGATCCCCAAGAGTGTACTGTGACTCGGCACGACATCCAACTGCTACCTGACACCCGGCCGATTCGCCAACCATTCTACCGAATCAGCCCTAGCAAGACGGAAGTCATGCGTGCTGAGGTACAGTACCTCTTGGACCATGGACTGGCTACCCCCTGTGAGTCCCCCTGGGCCTCACCATGTATCCTGGTACCCAAACCTCACGGTAAGATCAGGCTTTGTACGGATTATAGGAAACTTAACAAGTCACAATCAAGGATGCATACCCATTACCTAGGATCGACGACATCCTTGATGCCATTGGTAATGCCCGCTACCTGTCCCAGGTGGACTTACTCAAGGGCTATTACCAGGTGTGTTTAACGGAGCGAGCTAAGGAACTGTCTGCCTTCATCACCCCTTTCGGACTTTTCAGATATAACCGGCTTCCCTTTGGACTCTGCAATGCCCCGGCCACCTTTCAGAGAGCTGTCAACCGCGTCATCCAGGGCTTGGACAACACCTACGCCTATTTGGATGATATCGTTGTAGCATCCAACACCTGGAGCGAACACCTGCTCCAGCTGCAACGATTGTTCACCAAGCTCCTGAAAGCCGGCCTCACCATCAATCTGGGCAAGTCCACTTTTGCCAAAGGTAAAGTGCGGTATCTGGGTCATGTTATAGGGAGTGGCAGCCTGGCTCCGTTAAATATCCACACTCAAGCCATCAGAGAGTATCCACAGCCTACTACCAGGAAGCAGCTCCTGCGCTTCCTTGGTCTTGCTTCTTATTACCGTAGGTTTGTGAGGAACTTTAGCACTGTTGCAACATCCTTAATCACCTTAACCAGTCCCAAGCAACGGTATAATTGGACCAGGGAGCAAACCGTTGCTTTCGAACAACTCAAATTCCTCCTCTGTTCTAATCCTATTCTCGCCTCACCAGATACCAAGAAGCCTTTCATCCTCCATGTCGACGCCAGTGGTACCGGCATCGGGAGTGTCCTAATGCAGCAACGAGGCGAGGAGGTTCTACCTGTCAGCTACTATAGCTACAAGTTGAAACCTCATCAGAAAAACTACAGCACTATAGAGAAGGAACTCCTCTCCATCGTCCTGAGCTTGCAACACTTTGCACCATATCTGCAAGGTGCTAGGTCCACTACCATCTACTCGGACCACAATCCTCTAGGCTTCCTACATCAAGCCCAATTCAATAACCAACGTCTGCTGCGATGGGCTTTATATCTTCAAGGCTTCAATCTGAAAATTTGTTACATCAAGGGGCCTGATAACATCATCGCAGACGCCCTCTCCAGAGTTCATGAAGTAGAGGCAGCTCTACCTACCACTCTACCTTCCGAGAACGTGACTACACCGGAACTGCAGGCTTCGGGGGAGAGTTGTGACGATAATCTCTTCCAAGAGATTTAGCCTGCTCTTCCCGATATACATCACGTTCCCAGCAACATTAAAGATACGTTTTACAGAAGCTTAAACGTTTATATCAAGACAGCCACACGCACCTGCACTCCCCCTCCCCCCCTCTCCTGCACACCTGGTCTCCGCGCCGACCCTTCTACTGCTGCAGTCCCAGTCTCAAACTACTGAATTGTCGGCCTTCCTGCATTCTCATTGGCCGTTCGAGAACATGCCACTCCAGCCCTGCACCAACCACGTTCCACGCCAAGGCAACGTCGGGGTCGACTGGCAGTACCACCATCAGAATATATTTTGTGCTCTGGCTGATAACATCTAGTTGACTCACCTTGAGTGATCAAATAGCGGTTGTTAGCTTGCTCATATATTCCCAGCACTATTTTTATATTAACCATTATTGTATGTCATTTATCCTCCCGTTAACGTAATTCATTTTTATGTTTAGTTATTTTTCACTTGTTATCTTGCACATTATTCAGCCAAGGTATTGTCTTTATTTAAATTTGTTTTCTAGCATAATTAAAGGTCATTGTTTATTATTTTTCGTGTCTCTTCCCTTACCTTACCACAGATTATCAGACAAGCAGTCATTCTTTTTTGTTTTACTTTATTACGTGGCCCGGCTTTGACATCTGCCAGTGGAAGACTGCCGAACACCATACCCCACTACTTTACCGTCACATATATATATATAATATATAATATATATAATATATATATAATATATATATAAATATATATATATATATATATATATATATAGTTATTAAATATGACCGAAGAAGTAAGATTAATAATTGTAACACGATTTTTCTCGATTTTCCTTATGTTTCTTTTTACTGGTGATGGTAAATGAAAAATCAATTCTCCAAAATTCAATTTTATTTCTAGTCTGATGCGACACTTGAGCGCGTTTCGTAAAACTTATTACATTTTCAAAGACTTTAGTTTATCCACACACAACTCATGACTGAACTTATGACTGTTGTTGTTGTTATAGATTCAGCTACTCGGAACAAGTTCCAAGTAGCACGGGCTATGGTGAGCCCGTAACTTACCTGGCACAGGAGCTGGGCAAGAAGCACGGGCTATGGTTAGCCTCGTGGACAGGAGGTGTCTCCCGTGCTTATGACTGAAACAACATTGGCTCTTATACCTGCATTTGGGTGAGGTGATGTTATACAATACGGGGTACAGAATAGTGGGGTACAGAACAATGGGTATAGATAGAAGTTGGGTAAAGATAGAACTGCAGAAGGCCTATTGGCCCATATTTCTTGATGTTTCTATATTGGAGCGGAGTCTTGAAGTGGGTAGAATATAGTTGTGCGTTAATTGGCTGTTCATTGGTGTTGACTACTTGATGTGATCCCTGGAAACACAAACCGAAACTGTCTCTATTTTCCGCTTGTTACATCTTGTGATAAAGTTGTTACATCTTGGCTTAACGTGTTTATGACGTATTAGAACGTTGTTCCAACTTGCTATATTGGTTGTTATAACTGGTTAGGAGGCGTTAAAACTCGTTCGAACGTTGTACCAACGTCGTAGTTTCGGTGTGTGTTTGGCGGGATGTGCCTCGCAGATGTCAAGCCGCCTGCTGTCGCTGTATCTATCAATGATTTCTGTGTTGTTTGCTAAGATTTCTCTGGTGATGGTTTGGTTGTGGGAGGAGAAATATGTTCCTTAATGGAGCCCTGTTGCTTATGCATCTTTAAACGCCTGGAAAGAGATGTTGTTGTCTTGCCTATATACTGGGTTTTGGGGGCTTACAGTCCCCAAGAGGGCATTTGAAGGCATAGACGACGTTTGTCTCTTTTAGAGCGTTCTGCTTCGTGTCTGGAGAGTTTCTCATGAGTAGGCTGGCCGTTTTTTTGGTTTTATAGTAAATCGTTAGTTGTATCTTCTGATTTTTGTCTGTAGGGATAACATTTCTATTAACTATCTTTCAGGACCCTTTCCTCCGTTTTATGAGCTGTGGAGAAGAAGTACTACTCCAAGCTTGTACTAAGGAGGCACCCTTCTTGAGCCCGGATGGGCACATGTATAAGCAAGTAGATGGGGTCGCCATGGGTTCTCCCTAGGCGTCCTGTTTGCGAACTTCTACATGGGTACTATCGAGAAAAAAGTCTTAGTCGACTTGAACTTGAAACCGGCCATATACTGCAGGTATGTTGACGACATTTTCACACAGGTACCTGATGTCAGACATCTGCAGGAGCTGAAAGAGGCGTTTGAGCAGAATTCTGTGTTGCGTTTCACTTACGAGATGGAGAAGGATGGGAAGCTGCCCTTTCTAGATGTAACAGTCATGGAAAAGAGCGGAGGTTTCCACACTGCAGTCTACACTAAGGAAACAAACATAGGAATGTGCCTAAATGCCAACAGTGACTGCCCAGACAGGTACAAGAGGAGTGTTGTTAACGCTTATGTCGACCGTGCTCTCAGCCACAGCTCAGAATGGAAGCAAGTCGACGAAGAACTCTGTAGGGTAAGGCAGGTCCTAGTCAACAACGGCTTCTCCAATGGTTTCATTGAAGACATCATAAGAAGGAAAGTGAAACGCCATGCAACCTCTGAAGAGACAACTAATACAACACCTATACCCCCTATTAGACTATTTTACAGGAACTTCTTCTCCACAGCTCATAAAACGGAGGAAAGGGTCCTGAAAGATATTGTTAATAGAAATGTTATCCCTACAGACAAAAATCAGAAGATACAACTAACGATTTACTATAAAACCAAAAAAACGGCCAGCCTACTCATGAGAAACTCTCCAGACACGAAGCAGAACGCTCTAAAAGAGACAAACGTCGTCTATGCCTTCAAATGCCCTCTTGGGGACTGTAAGCCCCAAAAACTCAGTATATAGGCAAGACAACAACATCTCTTTCCAGGCGTTTAACGATGCATAAGCAACAGGGCTCCATTAAGGAACATATATTCTCTTCCCACAACCAAACCATCACCAGAGAAATCTTAGCAAACAACACAGAAATCATTGATAGATACAGCGACAGCAGGCGGCTTGACATCTGCGAGGCACTACACATCAAGAAGTCAACACCAGCAATCAACAGCCAATTAACGCACAACTATATTCTACCCACTTCAAGACTCCGCTCCAATATAGAAACATCAAGAAATATGGGCCAATAGGCCTTCTGCAGTTCTATCTTTACCCAACTTCTATCTATACCCATTGTTCTGTACCCCACTATTCTGTACCCCGTATTGTATAACATCACCTCACCCAAATGCAGGTATAAGAGCCAATGTTGTTCAGTCATAAGTTCAGTCATGAGTTGTGTGTGGATAAACTAAAGTCTTTGAAAATGTAATAAGTTTTACGAAACGCGCTCAAGTGTCGCGTCAGACTAGAAATAAAAATGAATTTGGGAGAATTGATTTTTCATTTACCGTCATCAGTAAAAAGAAACATAAGGAAAATCGAGAGAAAATTCGTGTTAGAATTATTAATCTTACTTTTTCGGTCATATTTAATAACATATCTACATATAGATGCTACCAAAATATACTAAATATATATATATA
>WNGS01084484.1:0-17625 GCA_020271785.1 Procambarus virginalis
GGGAATTTTCTATTTCTAGGGCAGCTTTTGTTGAGTTAGTTTAATTTTATTTATTTGTTTATTTAATTTATTTATATTACAGAAGTTACATTGGGTTGTGGGAGTATATAACATTGGTATCCTTAAATTCTTGCAAAGCCACTATCACGTTTGGTATTTCGGAAAGTTCCTTAGTTTAATAGGGAAAAGTAAAAGTAATTAAAAGGTACATTCTATCAGAATTTTATTTCAATATAATAACAACAATAAAAGGTATAGTATAAATTATACTGCTAACGTTAAAAGTAGGTGTGAGTAGCACAAGATACAGTGTGGGCTTGAAGCACAAAGTAGGAAACTGAGGATGAAATCAACACTTTCGTGCTTTGGGCCCGCGAGCCCCGCACTACCTCAGGTGGGTCTGGGTGTTCCTGCGGGAGAGTGCGGTAATTCTGAAAAGTGTATACTCTTTTCAATTTTGTCACCTCAATTCTCGTCCTAAGATATTCAATTTGGTATCAATGTGTTCGCAATAGAATTCACTACAGGACTAAATGCACATAAACTCCAAAAGCCTGGCTTACCACCCACAGCAAACAGAGAAATTGAGAGCTAGTTACCCGGGAGTGCGCAACAGCAATAAAATGTGTACACTCTTTTTCACTTTGGTCACCTCAATTCTTGCTCTAGGTCTTTCATTTTGGTATCATTGTGTTCACAATAGAATTCCCAACAGGAGTATATGCATATAATGTAAAAAACCGCAACGCGCTCCACCCGCCGACAAGATGAATGTAGACCAGAAAGAGAGCGCTGCGCCACCCTAAGGTGCCTCTCATTACATTAGAGAGCGCGATAATACTGAAAAGTGTATACTCTTTTTCATCTCAATTCTCGTCCTAAGATATTAAATTTGGTATCAATGTGTTTGCAATAGAATTCTCTATAGGACTAGATGCATATAAAGCCCAAAAGCCCCGCGAAAAAGTGAGAAAGTGAGAGCGTGTTACCTGGGAGCACGCAAGAGCAATAAAATGTATACACACTCTTCTCTTTGGAGATCTCAATTCTCGTCCAAGGTCTTTCATTTTGGTATCATTGTGTTCGCAATAGAATTCCCTATATGGGTATACATGCATATAATGTTAAAAAATTTGGCGTACCACCCACAGCAAACAGAGAAAGTGACAGAGCATTACCCCAGTGAATGCTAATTAAGAGCAATAAAATGGGTATACTCTTTTCAACTTTGTTATCTCAATTCTGGTTCTAGGTCTTTCATTATGGTATCAATGTATTCACAATGAAATTCCCTATAAGAGTATATACATATAAAGTCCAAAACCTCAGCAAGACTTCCCGAAGTCTTGCTGAGGTTTTGCTACTTTACTTGTAGCAAAGAGATTTTTTACTTTTCTTAGTAAAAGTACTAAGCTACTACTTTACCTTAGGAGCCATTTAGTTGCATGTCTTTGCAACTTTTCCAGTTTTAGGCAAGACAGCTAGTACGTGCTGTAAGGGACAACAGTGTTCACTGTTACTGACAAGTAGAACACTACACTGTAAGAGACAATGAGTATGTGGTACAGCACACTAGAGGCAATGAACGGTCATAAGAGTATGTGAAATACTGGTTGAATGGGAAACACTTAAACACTGTTAATATTACTTTACACATATCTCTGTGTGTGAATGCTGGAATTCCTTAACATACATGCAAATATGTAATTTGAGGGGTCCCGGTAATACAGTGGGGTTTGTTCTCGACTCACAGTCGAGAATTCCGGATTCGAATCCCACGCGGTGCAGGAATGGTTGGGTGCATTTCCTTTTACCTCGTGCACCTGTCCACCTAACAGTAAGTAGGTACCCAGGAGTTAGTCAGCTTTTTGTGGGGTTGCATCCTGGGCAGGGTCAGTAATTTGACCCTAGGGGGGGAGCCTTGATATAATCCTAACATATACTGTATGTATAACCTGGCTTCCTGTCCCCCGACACAATGAATTATTATAAATTATAAAGATCCGAGGATAAAGTACTGTAAATAAAAATCTAATAGAATATGAGTAACCTGTAGAGGGGCCATTATATGTAATTAAAAGTTGTGTTAAGAAATTAAGAAATATTTGAAAATTAATTACAGTACCTTATAAAAATATTAAATAGTAAACTGTAGTATTCTCACTAGACAAAAATTAGACTATCATTTATAAAACAGCATTACATTAAAATAATATATATCTGGAGGGAGCCCCGTCAGCTCCCCGGAGCTATCCAGGCTGATATTTCTAATAATAGACTTTGGCATCAGTCAGTGTGAATGGAGTTCTTAGGCCTACCGGGGACCACGAGCCAGAACCTGGGCCCCCTCAGAGAGGCACGAGGAGCAGTGGCCTATAGAAACCCCAATGTGGTTGGAAGCATTCTATGTCTGCCATCGACCGGGTCAGGCACCCAGTAAGGTAAGCATCCCAAAACAAACCCCTATTCTGGTTAAGAAATTGCTACTGAAAGCCAAACTAATGGACAGAACTCCCCCAAACAAAAATGAGCTAACGAGCATTATGTCACCACATCGCCACACTACCGTCTGTGCAGCTCCCCCCTCCCCGAGAGTGGGAAGAGGAAGCCACAGAACCGTCGCGCTGGCTACCCAAAACCCCAGTTCTGAGGCTCATGCACTAGGCTTAAGCCGTGTGCTCTTGCTCCTGATTTTGTCTTCAGCTCTGTACTCACCTAGTTGTGCTTGCGGGGGTTGAGCTTTCTCTTTGGTCCCACCTCTCTACCATTAATCAACTGGTGTGCAGATTCCTGAGCCTACTGGGCTCTATCATACGTGTATTTGAAACTGTGTATGGAGTCAGCGTCCACCACATCACTTCCTAGTGCATTCCATTTATTAACTACTCTGACACTGAAAAAATTCTTTCTAATGTCTCTGTGGCTCATCTGGGTACTAAGTTTCCACCTGTTTCCCCTTTTTCGTGTTCCACCCGTGCTGAAGAGTTTGTCTACCCTGTCAAATCCCCTGAGAATTTTGTAGGTGGTTATCATGTCTCCCCTTATTCTTCTGTTTTCCAGGTACGTGAGGTTCAGCTCCTTTAGCCTTTCCTTGTAGCTCATTCTTCTCAATTCCGGGACGAGCCTGGTGGCATACCACTGAATCTTCTTTAACTTTTGTCTTGTGTTTAACTATGTATGGACTCCAGGCTGGAGTTGCATATTCCAGGATTGGTTTGACATAAGTGGTATACAGGGTCCTGAACAATTTCTTACACAAGTTTCTAATGGCAGTTCTTATGTTGGCCAACCTAACATATGCCGCTGATGATATCTTTTTGATGTGGGCCTCTTGGGACAGGTTCGGTGTGATATCTACCCACCAGATCTTTCTCCTTATCTGACTCTTGCAGGATTTCACCTCCCAGATAGTACCTTGTGTTCAGCCTCCTGCTCCCTTTGCCTAATTTCATTACTTTACACTTTCCTGAGTTGAACTTTAGCAGCCATTTTCTAGACCATTCCTCCAGTTTATCCAGGTCATCCTGTAGTCTCTGTCTATCTTCATCTGTCTTGATTCTTCTCATAATTTTTGCGTCATCAGCAAACATCGAGAGGAATGAGTCTATTCTCTCCGGAAGATCGTTTACATATACAGTAGAACCTCGATTAACGAGTGGCTCTATTAACGAGTTTTTCCAGTAACGAGCAAGCCACTCGCAGCAAATTTGTCTCTATTGACGAGCTTGCCTCTATTAACGAGCGAAACCACATGGTGCTTCCTAGCGTCTCGCGCGTTCTCGCAAATTCTCGGACGCCAGTGTTGTTGTTGTATCTCACACGACAAGCATCCCTCTGGATTTATTTGCTCTTTTCTTTGGGTTTTTAGTGGTTTTGAGACTACAATTTGTGACACACAATGTCTTCAAAGAAGCTGCTTGCTAAAGATAGTGTTGTCAAGAGGAAGAAAGATACAATTACTGTGGATATAAAGAAAGAAATTATAGCAAAGCATGAGTGTGGTGTCTGTGTGACTGATCTCACAAGGGAGTATGGCAGGTCTTCATCAACAATTTACACCATTAGTAAGGGAATGAGGAGGTAAGGGAGAATGCTGCCTCTTCCACTGACATCACCCTGATCTAGCAGTGACAATTAACCCAGTGTGTGAACATGTTTAATGATAATTTGCTGTCTCGTTTTAGGGACATCCTAAAACATAGACAAAAGCAACTGTCAATAGAAAAGTTCTTTCCAAAAGTAGAGAAAAGAAGAGCCAGTGATAGTGAACCACAACCTGGTCCCAGTGGGGTGAAAATCCCATGAAAGAGAGCCCGCCTGACTCAGAGGTGGATTCTCCTTCCACACCATAACCCCTCTCCTCCATCCCACCTCCCCATCGTCTCCCTCAAGCCAGCAACGACTCTTCATAAGGTAAAGTAAACATTAACCCTTAAATGGCGCATAGCTATATACCATTTGACACCCACAGGCGCATACAAAAAAAAAAAAAAAAAAATATTTTTTCTTCCTAACCTGTTAATTTGTGTTCACTGATCACGGGAAAAATAATAAAAAAATCGTAAGTTGAATATATTGGCCGCTATAGGGCAGGGAAGTCTGGCACAAAACAGGCGCTCACTCAGCATGCGTCCCAGGCGGTCTGTTGATCGCCAGCTGTCAGGCCAGAGTTGCCACAAAGAGATAATTGCCTAATTATTTCAATGGTTCTGATTGATTTTTCGTAGTTTTTTTTGCTGCAATATTATTCAATAGTGTGTAGTGTGATATATTTATATAATGAAATGTGTGAATCATCGCTGTACTCAAAAATATGGTGTGCTTATTGTTGATTCAATTATGTTCATCAAACAGTGAACAAATACTTTGTCGGTTATTACACTATATACACAGGTTATATATAAGTATCTGCATGTTTTGTTCACCATAACGAACCACTAAGTTGCTATTATGAGTCAAAAAGTAACGAGGAGTGACCACCGTGTACCAGCCAGCCACTCACGCCCTCCCTCAAGTCACTTGACTCACCCACATTCTCCTCCCACAATACTGTTTTTGCCCTTATTCACTATATACAGATGCTATATATAAGTATCTACATTCGTGTTCACCATAACGAACCACTAAGTTGGTATGCTGAGTGGCAGTGGCAGCCAGTGGCAGCCCGCCACTGGCTGCCACTCCCTCCCTTCCTCACCTGACTTGCCACCATTTTCCACTCACCATACTGTTTTTGCTTTTATATACAGACGTTATATATAAGTATTTACATGTTTTGTTCACCATAACTGTACAACTAAGCTTGTATGGTGAGTAAAGCACAAAGACGTGGGACCTCACAGTCAGCTGATGGCTACCGCCCTCAAGGCCAGACGCAGCACTAATATTTCTCCTCCAACAATACTGCTTGTGGTGTTATTACGCTATATACACACATTATATATAAATATCTACCGGTTTTATTCATCATACTTGTACAAGTAAACTGGTATGGTGCCCAAAGACCATCGTAGTCATCAGTAAACAACACGATAATTCCTGCAGACGACGCTACTCTCTCACCAAAATGGCGGCTCCCAACCTCCTACTCTTGCTGTTTATACCCTCTATACACACGTTATATATAAGTATCTACATTTGTGTTCACCATAGCGAACCACTAAGCTGGTATGGTGAGTGGCAGTGGCAGCCCGCCACTGGCTGCCACTGCCACTGATGGACCTCACAGTCAGCTGATGGCTGCCGCCCTCAAGGCCACACGCACTATTTCTCCTCCAACAATACTGCTTGTGGTGTTATTACGCTATATACACACATTATATATAAATATCTACCGGTTTTATTCACCAAACTTGTACAAGTAAACTGGTATGGTGCCCAAAGACGTGATCACCAGTAAACAACACGATAATTCCTGCAGACGACGCTCCTCTCACCAAAATGGCGGCTCCCAACCTCCTACTCTTGCTGTTTATACTCTCTATACACACGTTATATATAAGTAGCTACATTTGTGTTCACCATAACGAACTGCTAAGCTGGTATGGTGAGTGCAGTCAATAAAAGGTGGCCACACACAGTCAGATAACAACGCCACCACCCTCCCTCCCACAGCATTACTCCTCCCTCCATGGAGCACAGCGCTAAATATCATCACAATCCTCTTACTATCAGACCAATGGTCAGTTTTATCACAGTCAGGGGTCTTCTGTAATAATATTATCGCTACATAATAGCATGAACAAGTATATTATGGCATTTTTAGGCGATGCTGTGGTCACAAGCTGAACAGCAGTGCTGTGAGCTCATGCTGCGTGCGTCAGGCTTGGTAGCTTACGCGATACTGAGGCCCCTAACACCCGGGAGATTGGCCCACGATTTTTTTTAAAAATGGCGTCTGTTTACAAGAGCCCTGATGAAGGTGTGGTGAACCCCGTGTATCCGCGGGCCGTTTAAATTTTGCGTAGTACTCCAACGCATCATATGATGCGATGCGCAATTTTCTGCAAGTCAGTCAAAGCATCATATGATGCGATGCGCAATTGAAGGGTTAAAACAGTACAACAAAACATTTATAATTACATGTGCAGTATTATATTACATTAAAAAATGTCATACAAGTATGGATGTTTTCGGGAGTGGAACGGATTAAATTTATTTCCTTTATTTTAAATGGGGAAATTTGTTTCCAAAGACGAGTTTTCCAGGTAACGAGCTCGGTGCCAGAACGGATTAAACTCGTTAATAGAGGTTCCACTGTACAGTGGTACCTCGGAATGCGAGTGTCCCTGTATGCGAGTTTTTCGGAAGACGAGCAGGATTTCCTCGGAAAATATGTCTCGGAACGCGAGGGTTACCTCGGGACGCGAGTTTGTTGATACGCGTACAGGCTGACCTAGCGCGTGGTGGCTGGGCGATCGTCGCCCCTCCGCCCTCCGCCCCTCAGTTTACCATTGTCTCGCGCTCAGTGACTACCTCTCATCAATTCTTCTCGTGGATTTTCAGTGTATTGTTGGATTTTTGGTGATTTGACTATACAATTTGTTATTATATCTCACCATGAGTCCCAAGAAAGCCAGTGGTAAGGATAAAGGCCAGAAAGCCCATGTGAGGATGACAATAGAGGAGAAACAAGAGATAATTCGGAAGCATGAGAACGGTACACGTGTTGTTGAACTTTGTAGGCAGTACAACAAGCCACATCAACAATATGCACTATACTTAGAAGAAAAATGAGATTATGAGTGCTAAAGTGGCAAAAGGAGTAAGAACAATAACGAAACAAAGACCACAAATACTTGAAGTGGAAAAGTTGTTATTAATTTGGATACACGACAAGGAGTTAAGGGGAGATAGTGTTTCGGAGGCCATTATTTGTGAGAAAGCCAGGGTATTGCACGAAGACCTTCTAAAGAAAACCCTGCAACGAGTGATGCAGAGATGAAAGAGTTTAAGGCAAGCAGGGGCTGGTTTGAAAATTTAGAAGGAGGAGTGGTATCCATAGTGTTACAAGGCATGGGGAGGCAGCCAGCTCAGACAAACCAGCCGCTGGACGATTTATTGAGGAATTTAAAGAGTTTGCAGAGGCTGAGGGATACCTACCGCAACAAGTGTTTAATTGTGACGAAACAGGACTGTTTTGGAAAAGAATGCCTAAGAGGACATACATTACCAAGGAGGAAAAATCCTTGCCCGGACACAAGCCTATGAAAGATAGGTTTACGCTTATGTTGTGTTCAAATGCGAGTGGCGATTTGAAAATTAAACCCTTACTAGTGTATCATTCTGAAAATCCAAGGGTTTTCAAACAGTATAAAGTGCAGAAAACCCATTTGTGTGTGATGTGGAGGTCTAATAAAAAGCATGGGTGACTAGGCTTATTTTTTCGGAGTGGGTGAATGAAGTGCTGTGCCCTACCATAGAAAAATATCTGCAGGAGAAACATTTGCCACTCAAAGCCGTGCTTCTCCTCGACAATGCTCCTGCTCATCCTCGAGGCTTGCAAGATGATGTGTTGCCCCGATACAATAAATTCCTCACAGTTAAATTCCTTCCTCCTAACACCACTTCTTTAATTCAGCCTATGGACCAGAAAATCATAGCGAATTTTAAGAAACTTTATGAAAGGGCACTTTTCCGAAAATGTTTTGAAGTGACTGAAGCCACAAACCTCACCCTCAAAGAGTTCTGGAAAGACCATTTTAACATTTGTAGTGCTTTAAAACTCGTTGACAAAGCCTGGCAAGAACTGACTCAAAGAACCCTGATCTCTGGCTGGAGAAAATTGTGGCCTGAATGTGTGAGAGAATTAGACTTTGAGGGGTTTGAGCCTATAAATGATGCGCCTATTGTTGAGGAAATTGTTACTCTAGGCCAGCAAATGGGCTTGGAATTGGATAGTGATGATGTGGAGGAGTTGGTGGAAGAACACAACGAAGAACTGACCACCGAAGAACTCCAAGCCCTTCAACAGGAACAGCAAGACAACGCAGATGAAGATTCTTCAGTGGAGGAGGATGAGGCAGCAGCGGATGTCCCTTCTGCAGTATTGAAGAAGGTGTGTCAGATGTGGGAAGAGATTCAAACAATTGTTGAAAAGACTCGCCCAGAGAAAGCTGTAGTAGGCCGTTGCCTTAATCTTTTCAATGACAATGTGTTGCCTTACTACAGAGAGAGCTTGCGAAGAAGGGAAAAGCAAGCTTCCATGGACAGATATGTGGTGAGAAAATCGAGCAGTGAGCCTCAGCCAGGACCTAGTGGCACTCAGATAAAACGTCCCAGGGGAGTGCACACCTGAAAGGTCCTCATTGCCTGATGTGATAATGGAAGGGGACTCCCCTTCCAAACAGTAACTCCTCTCCTCCTCCCCCTCCTCACCATCTTCCATACGCCTACAGCATTCATCAGCAAGGTAAGTAATAACTTGAACATAGTTTTGTAGGTTTATTTAGATGAATTAGGTATAAAAATTTAGTTTGATATGGGGTTTCTGGGGTAGTCAGGAACGGATTAATTCATTTCCCATTATTTCTTATGGGGAAATTCGCTTCAGAATACGAGTTTTCGGAATACGTTGCGTCTCCAGCAACCAATTAAACTCTTAAACCGAGGTACCACTGTATTAGAAACTGGATGGGTCCAAGTACTGAGCCCTGTGGGACTCCACTGGTGACATCTCACTCTTTGATGTCTCCCCCCTCACAGTTACTCACTGTTTCCACAAAGTCTGTGCCTTTGTGCCTTGGGAGCTGTCTCATAGGGTGCGCGAGCCAGGGGTAATTCTTCAGTACTCGGGCTGCATGCGCCTAGGGTTACCTTCCCTAGGTGCCCGGTTAGTACTGCCCTTGGGGCTTGGGGCCACCTTCCACAAGCTCCTTGGGTTCTGCTTCTGTTTGTTCGTTGGCTGCTTGGCTTTCAGCCGCTCTTTGTGTGTTAGGGTGTTTCTGGCACCCTTGTTCACCTTCGGGTAAGAGGTAGTTTGTACTGGTAGGGGTGCAGGGTACTGCACAGCTAGTTGTCACCCATCATAGCGGCCGGCTCTGTTCCGCTTGGGTACTTTGTCCTCTTGCGGGGTTTTATTTTTTATTTGTTTTCCTGCCTAGTGGGGGGGGGGGGAGGTGATCAGCTCTTGTTTGGTTGTCCCTGTTATATATTTAGTTCATTTCTGTGTTCTGGTGGTAATCCCTGCTAGGTCTCCCATGAGTGTACACATCACAGGGGTTCAGTTACTTAGAAAGTTTGTTGTTCTCTGCACGCAGATCCTTTACTGCTAGAATCAACTCGGTAAAACATCTAAACTACTGGGACTGACTAAAAGAGCCTACATCTGTGTTCTCTTGAGCACAGGCGGGAGAGATACATAATAATTTATACATGGAAAATATTACAGGGGCTGGTCTCAAACCTGCACACAGAAATAACATCACATGAGACCAGGAGGCATAGCAGGATGTGCAGAATACCCCAGTTGAAAAGCAGAGGTGCAACAGGTTCTCTAAGAGAACTCTATTAACATCAGAGGCCCGAGACTGTTCAGCACTCTTCCACTACACTTACGGGGCATAACTGGCCGACCCCTCACAGTGTTCAAGAGAGAACTGGATAAACACCTCCAAAGGATACCTGATCAACCAGGCTGTGATTCATACATCAGGCTGCGAGCAGCCGCGTCAAACAGCCTGGTTGACCAATCTAGCAATGAGGAGGCCTGGTCGATGACCGGACCGCGGGGACGCTTATGCCCCAGAAACACTTCAAGGTAACTTCACTGTAGGTAAGGTAGACTTGGGCGCCCGTTAGCAGTATGGGATCTAACCAGTGGACCCCCTATCTTCCTGCTTTTCCGGCCGCCCGGCTTTTTCTTGTGAAGACGGGGCTTTGGGGGATGACTCACCCCCCCCCCCGGGGCCTAATGTGCAGGTTCCTGGGGTAGGGGAGGGGCTGACTTGGGGGCCTTGAGCTCCATTGGACCCCACCTGGGTTTTCCAACCCTCTGAGCAGGGCTTGCAGTTATGGGAAGTGGGGTTTTCCTTTCCCCCTCTGCGTACGAGTTTGTTGGGCGTCGGCCCCTTCCCAGGTTCGGTTTCGTCAGTTCTGTCCTACTTGTGGGTACTTTTCACCACTTTCTCACCCTTCTTATCTGGGACATGTATTCTGTCATGTCACAGTTATGTTCTTGTATCAGGATGCCACTGGGCCCATATGGGCCTTTATGATTTTGTGCTTGCTTCTCAAGGATCTCGCAGGTTCGGGAAGGTCTTCGATACTTCCCATATTATTGGAACGTCTGTTGACATTCAGTGAGGCTTACCTCCAGTCCTTTATGGCAAGGACTCGTTGGTCCTCTTCTGTACTACAGTACTTCTCAGTTTTCGATACTATATCTAATTATTTTCTAATTAAATCTTCTCTCCGTGCTCTGTCTCAACATTGATAATACTGTCTCCACTCGATCATCCGGACTATATGGGAAGGACCCCCAACCGGATTATCACGTTTTTCGGATAATGGTACTTTTTCACCTACGAGTCCAAAAGTGACCATTTCCAACAATTTTTATACTACAAACAACATAATTTGAATTGCCTTGCCACATATAATTATTAGATATTCAACTAGAAACCTCAACTTACCTTGTTGGTGTTCGTTTTCTTGATTGATGCCACACATCTTGAAGTTAGGAATTGTTAACAATTTACGAAACCTATACTAACACAACACTAAAATTAACACTTAAAATTACTGTACAGTTCATTAAGCAAAGTTAGTTTTGACTGCCAGCTGCTGAAGCCTCACTGGTTGAAGGTGCTTGGCTTGCCTGTGGCGCCTCACTTGTTGAAGGCATGGCTGCCTGTGACGCCTCACTGGTTGAACAACACGTAACTTGTCTTTAATTGCCAGGACAACCTTCTTCCTCTTAACACCTCCAGAACGATTGATGCTGATACCAGACATAGTCTTGGCCAAAAATGTTTAAAGTTACTATGAAAATAAAAAAGATATTTAAAAAAATATTTCACTAATGGCGCAGCACTGTGTATAACACGAGGGATGGACGCACATGGGTTGACCAGTGTTGGACAAGTCCACTTGGCGCGGGGCAGCTATACCACCTTACGTAGGCTGCCAGGAGAATATTTTTTAAGGAAACTTCAGCCTGTGCACATTGCTTTTAGAAAACTTATTTATTTGTTATTACATAATTACTAGTACTTATTTCATTTGTTTTTGTTCTAAAATTAATGGTAATTCCTGTACACAGGTGGTCCCTCCCGACGCTCTCCTCCCACCCTCCCGACACCACCCACCCACCCCACCCCCTCCTACACCATGCGCCTCGAGTCACGGGCAGACGGGATTAATACCGTATGGCCCGCCTCATGTTTTCATATACCTATATCCGTCCAAACTCTCGTTAATCCGGTTCCTGTGGCTATTTTGGCCGGATATTGTGATAACTTTATCCGATTGCGATTTTGGCCGTATTAAGGCGTTTTTCGGATGTTCGAATCCCGGATAATCGCGGGGTTACAGTAATTGTTAAATACATCTAGTTGGCACCCTCCCCGCCAGGCGGGTAGTGCGGTTCGGACCTCGTGCGTCCTGCACAAGTGCCGAGAGTGTTTGTTTTGTTTATGGATGGTGTACGCGTGTTGGTGTTCCGCGTCTTTTTCTCACGGGTAATTCGCCGCTCTCGCTCCTCTTATCCCTCCAGTGAGAGCCCTGTAGATGCTGGTGGGTGTTCTGGATAATACATATATGGGGAGGACACCTAGTTCTTTTCTCTGCATACGGGTGTGTGGCGCCACATCCACCTCTACACTAAACCTATTTTTCTCCTCATGCACACGCGACTGACCATATTCCTCTAGCGATGCTCTCGGAATATTACATGGCTAAGCTGTGTCATGACATGATAGTGCCTACGCTCTACAGGTGAGCTTATAGGGTCTTGCGACACTTTCAGCCAGGCGCTGGTTTGCGGTTTTGGGATGGGGTGTTGGGTATTGTTTGTGGTGTTTTGTTTGGTCCATTGCGTGCTTCTTACTATGACCTTCCTATGTCCGTCTGTATTGTTATTCGTTACACGGTGGGGCACAGCCCAGTATTTCGAGATCTTTCTTTAGTCTTCAGTGCCTGGGTCTTTTCTTGCCTCTGGGCACTCCCTCATTGACTCCTTCAATGCTATCTGGACACACACTCATTGACCGTCATGCAGTGCCTGCCTGTGCCCTTACATATACATTGGATTCTCTCTGTATGTGTAGTAGTTCATGTCCATTACGTTCCCTATTGCTGCATCAGTCTTCTTCGTTCCTTATATTGCTTCTACTCTCTTGTCCCTAGCTGCTTGCGCTTGGACTATCTTTAAGGTCTTTTCCTTGCATTTTTCCATGTTTCTTATCTCTATACTACACATTGTTGTGTATTTTAGTGTGTGCATATTGGCTGTACTAATGTTTGTGCTAGGTTGGACTATGTCAATGTTCAGTTCCCTGCTTTTGCACAGCTGTTGTGTTCAGTTATGGTCCTGAGTGCTTTCATCTTCTTGTATGTCGCTACCAGCTTCTGGGTTGCCCTGTTTGCAGGTGGATATAGATTCCGTTCATCCTCTCCTGTCCCTACAGTTTCTTTCCGTCAGGACAGGAGGAGCTAGTTTTACGGCCCCTGGCTCCGGCCTTTTCTTTGTTTTCCCTTCCAGATGGTACATTTTTGTTTTGGCACTGTTTATGTCCTGGTTAGTTCTTCTCGTACGTTACTCGGCATCGAGTGTGTCGTTCTGCCCTGCTGGGGCTGGTTGCGCCGCTCCAGAGAGATGTGGTGTCAGTGTTTTTCGCTTCGCGTCACGCGTTTTGGCTCGTGGTGCTTGCTTCCTCATTGGCCTCAGCCTGGGCCCTGGCTTTTAGGTTTTTGTCTCCATTTTCTCCTTGCTGTTTGCAGAGTCTGCTGTTCGGCAGTTTCTGCAAGTGGTGGCTTCTCGTTGTCGTTCGTTATCAGACTTGTTGGTTCTTTAGGGGTCCCAGGGTGGGGGTTCCTTCCGGATGGGGTGTGTCTGCTCACCTGGGTTGGTTCTTTCCCGGTTCACAGGGTTTGGGTTCCTGGTTTCCTGGCTTAACCCACCAGTTGGCACATACATGATCTCACGATGATACTTCTCACAAGGCTTGCGATGGAACCACAGCGTCTCCGATCACCTGACGAGCTCTCTAGCATTGGGAAGTTTTCTGTACGGCAGACGTTCCTTCTGGTTCCTTGACAGCCTTGGTTTCTGGCGCTACTTGTTCAGTGTTCGCATCCAAGGTTTTCTCACGGCTCCGCCTCTTCCCATGCTCGGTCCGGTCCGCAACGGGGCTGGATTGGTCTTCTCCTCGAGTTTCCAGTCTGGTACGTCTGCCTCGAGTTTCCAGTCTGGTACGTCTGCCTCGAGTCTCTCACCATCTGTTGGAGTTCAGGTGGCTTTGTTGATGGTGTCCTACCTGCGTGCTTCGCCTCGGTATGGGGTTTTTTGGCGGTCCTTCCTTTTTCTTTTTTTGTCCCTTCGTAGGTATGCTGCATTTTTTGTTGGCGTGGTCTTGTCCTTCTCTTGTGGGGGTTCAGGACCGTCATCTTGCCACATACTGTCTCCTTGTCTCGTAATTACCTAAGTGTAGTTACAGGATGAGAGCTACGCTCGTGGTGTCCCGTCTTCCCAGCACTCTGTCATATAACGCTTTGAAACTACTGATGGTCTTGGCCTCCACCACCTTCTCCCCTAACTTGTTCCAACCGTCTACCACTCTGTTTGCGAAAGTGAATTTTCTTATATTTCTTCGGCATCTGTGTTTAGCTAGTTTATATTGTTTAGCTAGTTTATATCTATGACCTTTTGTTCTTAACCCTTTAACTGCGCAACGCGCCTGCAGGCTCGCGTCTGGTTTGCGCAACGCGCCTCTGGGTATTTGTATTTTTCACGTTCGATTCAAAACTCCCGCGGCTACATGGGGTTCACATCAGCTTCCTCAGGGCTCTTGTAAACAGACGCCATCTTTAAAAAAAATCGTGGTCCACATTCCCGGGTGTGGGAGCCTCAGTAGTGAGTGAGCAACCAAGGCTGGCGCTCGCAGCATAAGCGCACAGCACTGCTGTTCAGCGTGTGACCACAGCATCGCCTAATAATGTCAAAACATATATATAACTTGTATTATTTAGCCATGATAGTATTATAGAAGAGCCTGAGTGTGATAATGACTGGGTACAATGTTCAAATATCAGTGATTCAATGCTGTTCACGATGTTCACAGCGCTTGCCACAGCACCACAGCATTATTTCGTCCATCTAGGAATCTTCAAACAATTTCTTAGGTTCCTTTTCAAAATAAACGTATGGTCAATTATTCATTTACAGGAATTAGTGACCAGTATTGTGGTTATAATTAGCATTGTGCGTAGTATTGTGGAAGGAGGAATTTTGGTGAGGGAGGGAGGGCGAGAATTGAGGTAGCCTCATTTGTGTGTGTGTGTGTGTGTGTGTGTGTGTGTGCTGCCACTCTTGTTTTGCTCACCATACTAGCTTAGTGGTTCGCTGTGGGCAAAATATGTGTACATGGGTATATATAGTGTGTATATAGTGTAAGAACAGCAACAGGAGAATGTTGAGAGGAGCTATTTTGGTGAGGGATGTGACGTAATCGTAGCGTCGTCTGCTGTGTGATTTTTCATGCAGTGTATGGTGGCCACTGTACTGTTTGGACACAATACCGGCTTACTTGCATAGTTCTGGTAAATAAAACATGTAGATAGGTATATAGAACATGTGTAATAAGAACTATAACAGTATGGTGGGAGGAGCAATGTTAGCGAGTAAGATGTTGGAGTGAGGGAGACTGGCTGGGTGTGGCTGCTCTCACTCGAGGTGTTCTGAATGTGTTCATGGCCAAATGCTCCTATTGGCCCATACGAGGCAGCTGCTATTGGCATATACGAGGCAGCTGCTATTGGCCCATATGAGGCAGCTCCTATTGGCCCATACGAGGCAGCTCCTATTGGCGAAGCAGCTGCTATGCGATGTTCTGAATGTGTTGATGGTAAATGTATATGGTGTGTGACAGTGTATAGTGTGTACATATGTTGTAAATATACATAAATGAACATGAAACATTGGTGTGAATAACTGTATGATGGGAGGGGCAAAGTTGGCGAATACAATGTTGGAGAAGTGAGGGAGGGCTGGCTGGGTGTGGCAGCTCTCACTCGCGGTGTTCTGAGTGTGTTGATGGTGAATGTATATAGTGTGTGACAGTGTATAGTGTGTAAATAGATTGTATATATACATAAATTAGCATGATACATAGTAAATATGTGCTGCATATGTGTACACAATTGTCATGCACGTAACACAGTGTCTTCGGACAGTACGGATGTTTTACATCCATAATATAGTGTACGTGTTCACTATACATAGGATTAGCACGTAAAAACAAATAAAATGTATTTGGAACTGTGCGAAAAAAATGAACGAAAATATATTCGCGGCAACTCGCGCGCCCCGCCCCGAGCACCCCACCCGCCCCGGGAGCTTACGGCACGGGAGCATGGGGAATGATGACGTCACGCCCCAACTTACGGACCCCATAGCAGCCAAAGTAAGTACAATTTCGACCTTTTTTTTACATAGCCATACTGAGGGAAGGGTTTTTGACACTTTAAAAAGAAAAAATAATTTTTTCCAGAGAATTTATTTCCTGCGCACCACGGGGGTGTCATATTTGGAGGCAACGCAGTTAAGGGGTTAAAGTTCCAGGTCTCAGGAAATCTTCCCTATCGATTTTGTCAATTCCTGTTACTATTTTGTATGTAGTGATCATATCACCTCTTTTTTCTTCTGTCTTCTAGTTTTGGCATATTTAATGCCTCTAACCTTTCCTCGTAGCTCTTGCCCTTCAGTTCTGGGAGCCACTTAGTAGCATGTCTTTGCACCTTTTCCAGTTTGTTGATGTGCTTCTTAAGATATGGGCACCACACAACCGCTGCATATTCTAGCTTTGGCCTAACAAAAGTCGTGAACAATTTCTTTAGTATATCGCCATCCATGTATTTAAAAGCAATTCTGAAGTTACAAAGCGTGGCATAGGCTCCTCGCACAATATTCTTTATGTGGTCCTCAGGTGATAGCTTTCTATCTAGAACCACCCCTAGATCTCTTTCTTTATCAGAATTCTTTAAAGATTTCTCACATAATATATAGGTTGTGTGGGGTCTATGTTCTCCTATTCCACATTCCATAACATGGCATTTATTCACATTAAATTCCATTTGCCAAGTGTTGCTCCAAATACTTATTTTGTCCAGGTCTTCTTGAAGGGCATGACAATCATCTAGGTTTCTTATCTTCCCTATTATCTTAGCATCATCAGCAAACATGTTCATATAATTCTGTATACCAACTGGTAGATCATTTATGTAGACAATAAACATCACTGGTGCAAGAACTGAACCCTGTGGTACTCCACTTGTGACATTTCTCCATTCCGATACATTGCCTCTGATCACTGCCCTCATTTTTCTACCAGTCAGAAAATTTTTCATCCATGTTAGAAGCTTACCTGTCACCCCTCCAATATTTTCCAGTTTCCAGAACAACCTCTTATGTGGAACTCTGTCGAAAGCCTTTTTTAGGTCCAGATAGATGCAGTCAACCCAACCATCTCTTTCCTGTAATATCTCTGTTGCTCGATCATAGAAACTGAGTAAATTCGATACACAGGATCTTCCAGATCGAAAACCATACTGTCTGTCTGATATTATATCATTTCTCTCCAGGTGTTCTACCCATTTAGTTTTAATTATTTTTTCCAATATTTTGACTATTACACTTGTCAATGATACCGGTCTATAATTAAGGGGGTCTTCCCTGCTTCCACTTTTGTAAATTGGAACTATGTTAGCCTTGTTCCACACATCAGCTACAACTCCTGTAAACAGGGATGCCTGAAAAATCAGTTGAAGAGGAATGCTGAGCTCAGGTGCACATTCTCTCAGAACCCTTGGTGAAACTCCATCTGGACCAACTGCTTTGTTCTTATTTAGCTCCTTGAGCATTTTTTCCACTTCATCTCTAGACACCTTTATGTGCTCTATGTTGTTCTT
>WNGS01084487.1:0-13339 GCA_020271785.1 Procambarus virginalis
GGAGAGAGGAGAGAGAGATATAGAAGAGAGACCGAGAGAGAGAGAGAGAGAGAGATCAGAGGTGTCGGTGGGGGGCGTGAGATAGAGGAAGAGAGAGAGAGGAGTAGAGAGAGAGAGAAGAAGAGAGAGAGGAGGAGGGAGAGGAGAGAGTAAGAGAGCGAGGAGAGTGGAAGAGAGAAGAGAGAGAGAGAGATGCAGAGAAGAGAGAGGGAAGAGAGAAAAAAAATAAAAAAAAAACGAGAGAGAGAGAGAGAGAAAGATGGACACAGAGAGAGAGAGAGAGAGAAAAAACCAGAGAGAGAGAGAGAGCTATTACACCCGTTATAGTATAAGGGAAGAGGATGCGATAGGGAATAAAAAAAACGTAGCGATTGGATGACAAAATGACCACCTGGTAAATGGATGCTGGAACGACTACTGGGAAGACATGAGATGTGCGTAAACGGAACAGGTGGGATAAAAACAGACATGAAATGAAGGATAAATAGGAGTGCGTGCGTGCGCGCGCCCACTGGGCTTACGAACCAGTTCCAAGAGTTTTAATGCAGATAATGATGCCCCAAGAATCACCATTCCATAACCCCCTATGCGAAACCTGGTATTATCTTCAACAATAATGGCGGATTTGTTTACATTCAGCAGCTTGATATGTATATCCATCCAAACTCATTCATATACAGGTCTAACCTACGCTTAAAACACTCTTATGAATCCCCAAGTGTATTATGCTACCCAGCAACACTGGACAGAAGGAGAGGCGGGAGTAGAAAGGTCTACCTTAAAATATAGGCTTGAGTAAATAGGTAATGAGTCAAGTGTTTTTTTAGAGTAACAATAGACCTATGGATCACGGCGAAAAGTTTTCAAGAAACAATCCCGTGATGGGAATTGCAGGGGTTGAATGAGCTCAAGGTACACAATATATTGCCCAATTCTAAAAATTGTTTTGTAACGTGCACACATGTAGGCACTCACCCAAAATCACACACACCACACATGGACATTGTACACCAGCATAGCTCACACACTACACACACACACACACACAGCAGCACACCCACACACAGCACACACACCATTACCTGATGAACGAAGGGCAGACACAACTGGATGGTGCCACACTGTGGTTCGCCTGCTCACACTCCCATTTGCTCTTCTTATTACACCTCCTCACCCCCCCTTCCCCTCGTCTCCCCTTACTTCTCACAATGTCTTGATCTCGGTTCTCGGCTTCCTCTCTTCTTCGCTCCCTGGTCCCCAATTCTTTTCTATACCTCTCTCTCTCATGCTCAGTAGTGCCAGGCCTCAGTGTAACCTGTGAGTTGAGGAGGCATCACGTGTGCCTACACTGTGAAGGCGGATGATGACGAAACGGTGAAAGATAGGTGAAGGCATCATATGCAGGTTAAGACAATGTTAGGTATACATGGAGGGGGAGGGGGGAAGGGAGGGGGAGGAGAGGGGTGGAGGAGAGGGGGAGGGAGAGGACGGGGGAGGAGAGGGGGGAGGGAGGGGGGGGAGGGAGAGGGGGGAGGGAGGAGGTGAGGAGAGGGGGTGGGATGGAGGGGGGGAGGGAGAGGGGGGGAGGGAAGTTTGGGGGAGGGGGGGAGTGGACTGGGGGATGGAGAGGGGAGGGGGAGGGGTGGAAGGAGGGGAGGGAGAGAGAGAGAAGAGAGAAGAGAGAGAGAGAGAGAGAAGAGAGAGAGAGAGATGAGGGGGGGGTGGGTATCACGACTGCTGGACAGGTGGCAGAAAATTCTAATTCCAAAGGTAATTTAGGGATCATTCTAAAAAAAAGGAGAGAATGGGGAGTCACTGGCGGTCTCAATAGGGGTTGGTGTACACAGACATACGAGGCCAGTGTTGGAGGGGGGTGCGGGGGTGGGGTCAGCACCCCTAAACGTGTGATGCTGAACTCCTCTCCAAGATCAAGAGGAGTACAGGGTGATCTGAGTAAATTTCAAGTACTCCAGTGTTCATTGTTTGGTCGACTGACGGTAGCGTGAGGTGGCTGTCCAGCGGGCGTCGGCCCTCTGTCTGTTGCCTAGTGGTTGAGGGGGGAAGTCAACACCGCCGGCTGAACAATCACCTTTCTCTCTTGAGACGTTTTAAGCTCCATAAGCCCACCCCCCCCCCAAACCCCAGGACAGGATGAACCCGGAAACTTTAGACTACGACCGACGCTGTCACAGCTTAGACCGTCATGCCCCCCCAAGTCTAGTACACAGACAGTAAACATAATCGCCACTGGCTACGCGAGACACCAGTGCTGGAAGGCAGACAGTTATACTCTTAATCAGTGGTTTATAGATTGACAATTATCTTACATCAATGATTCCACTTCCGTCCCATCATTCCATGCACACTTGAAAATGCACAATAGCGTGATGTATCCAAAATGAAACCAATCCACAGTCGTCAAGCTCAACCCCATCGATTAAGGGCTAAAAAAAGCGTCTGGCATGCTCTCGAATGTAGGTTCGAACCTTTGTCACGGCCCTGGTGGATTTTGTGTTCAGTCTTCCAGTGTTTTTGTTTCTCAGTTCGTCTCAGAGTGTGGATTGGGTCCTTCTTTGTAAGCTGTGTGTTCTTAGTGACTTCACCGGTTCTTCAACTTCCAAGTTGGACCTTTGATCAAATGGGTGACATTATTCCATGAAAAAATCTGGTTGTAGGGGTATTCTTGAGGTTATCTTGAAGATGATTCCGGGGCTTTTTAATGTCCCCACGCGGCTCCGGTCCCTCGACAGTCCTCCATCCTCCAGGAAGCAGCCCGTGATCAGTCTGATAAAATCCCAGTACCTATTTTACTGCAGGGAAGGTTGCATAGGTGGATAGAAACTGCTGCATTATTGTTCCTCTCCGGCGCCTGGGATCAGAACCACAGGACCACAAGTCGAGCGTGCTGTCCGCTCGGCTCGACCGTCTCCCGACGGGTCATAAAGGTTTGAACACGCGTTGGCTTGTCGGAAGACACACCATCCTCTAGTTACTGTCACCAAGGTGGCGTGGTCACCAGGCCAGTAATAGTGACATTACCAGCACGAGGAGAGTTTGTGTCACCATCACTTCCTCCAGTGTCACCAAGGCGGCAGTGGTCACCAGGCTGTAATAGTTGACTTACCATTACTTAGGGGAGAGTGTGAGGGGGGGGGCGGTGTTGTCACCATCACTTCCTCCAGTGTGACCAAGGCGTCAGTGGTCACCATTGGCCCATTAAATGTGTCACCTGGAGCACTCAGTACGGAACGAGTGAACGTTGTTCTCCAACTGGATCATCAGCGATTGAACGCCGACCTTGCCGGAAGCGAGGCCGTCGCTCTAACGACCAGCCGCCACGTGCGTGGACTCGTTGCAGTGTATTTCAATTTTTTGCTTTTTAGACCCCATAAGCCATTCCCGTGTGTTGGTGTGGGACAGGGTGACAGAGGCACGTATGGTTTCAGGAATTGAATCCCAATAGTTTCGTTTAGCTAAGCATATGTATAATCTTTATTTGAAAGCTAGTTGACACAATAGGTATGTTACTGTACGTGATAATTATATAGATCATGTACACAAATACATATGAATATCAGTAGTCTTTTTATATCACAACATGATTCAACAAGAGGCTCACAACAGTCACTATTACATCTATGGTCCAGTTACTAGTCTGCCCACCATCCAATGGCGCAGCTTACTAGTCTGCCTCCACACCCACCCCATCTGGGCGGCAAGCTTTAACCTATCATGCGCTCCACATCACACCCAACTGGGGGGCATTTACAGTCTGTGCCTCCTCCACACAACACCTCAACTGGGCGTAGACTTTACAGTCGTGTGCACCACTACCCGACCAACTGGGTCGGCAGACTTACGTCCATGTGCTCCACACCCACCCCAACTGGGCTGGTCAGCTTTACAGTCATGTCGTCTACCACACCCACCCAACTTGGGCGGCAGCTTACAGTCATGTGCACCACCCCACCACAACCGGGTTCGGCAGCTGTTACAGTACATGTGCCAACCCACCACCGCGACTTCATCAGTCTCACCCACTGGGCGGCAGCTTTACAGTCATGTGCACCACCCCGCACCCACGGCGGCAGCGCCTTACAGTCAGGCTGCACCCAACCCCCCAACTGGGACGGCAGCTTTACAGTATGTGCTCCCACCCACCCAACTGGGTCGGCAGCTTTACAGTCATGTTCTCCACACCCACCCAATCTGGGCTTGTCGCAGCTTTACAGATTCATGTGCCCACCTCCCACCCAACTGGGCGGCAGCTTTACAGTCAGGCTGACCACAACCCCACCTAACTGGGCGGCAGCTTTACGTGCTGTGCTCCACACCCACCCAACTGAGTGCGGCAGCTTTACACGTCACGTGCTCCACCCCCACCTAAACTGGCTGCAGCTTACAGTCATGTGCTCCCACACCCACCCAACTGGGCGCAGCTTTACAGGTCATGTGCTCTCACAACCCACCCAACTGGGCGGCAGCTTTACCATCATGTGCTTCCACACCCACCCACTGGGGCGGCAGCTTTAGCAAGTCATGTGCTCCACCCCACCCAACTGGGCGGCAGCTTTAGCAGTTAGTGCCTGACAATCCTACACATTAACCAAACTGTGGATACTTCGCTTATATCCCGTCAGCACATCATTATAATGAAGTACTTACAAATTTATTGGACGCCAATGATGGTGTTACTCTGCGTGTGTTCCGCGATTTTTTTCCCGGGGGGGTTTTTGGGGGGGGGGGGGGGTGGTAAGGCGATATAATGACGCACAAGTAATAAAGAACCTTTACGTCACAGTAAGAAAACGGAATGAATCTGAAGAACAGATAGAAGAAGTCAACCCCCGTACATAAATTAACACACACAAATGACATAAGACACATACCATACTCCATACACAGTTTCAGTAGTAGATAGTAGATAGATCTTATATAGGTATGAAGAGTAAACCACACATCTGTTGATTGACGGTTAAGAGGCGGGGACCAAAGAGCCAGAGCCTCAACCCCCGCAAACACAACTAGGTGAGAACAACTAGGTGAGACAAGCTAGAATAACATGGTCGTGTATGAATAAACACGCGTGTAGCGGTCAAGCCGAGCCCAAGAAGGCTGACAGCTGTGACCACCCTGCAGGTACAAACAAGTTCCACACACAAGGAAATTAGAACACACGGGACAAGGTGCTACTCAAGGCCCCCTCCCCCCCGCCCCCTCGCAAGGTTGTTACTAAGACAGCGCATAACAGCAGCTCAAGGTTGTAACCACGACGCCTCCACACACCGCCACCTTAACAACAACAATAAACACAAGAGGTGATGTACGACGTGCGTACGACGTGCGTAGAACGTCCGTAGACGTGGGTACGACGTGCGTACGACGTGCGTAGAACGTGCGTACGACGTGTGTACAACATGCGTAGAACGTGCGTACGACATGCGTACGACGTGCGTACGACGCACTTACGACGCGGATTTCCGACGCGAGACACATGTATACATCCACTAAGCCTGACGACGCACGTGGCATATCCAAATTACATTAAAATTATGGAAAACGAAAAACAATTGTGATTCAAATAATGAGATCATCGGCGCCCATAAGTACATAACCTCTAAGAGCATCAAACCAAACACTTTTAGTCCTGTCCCATAGTCCTTGGGGCACCCCATCACTTTCCTCCGGGTACTCACCTAGTTATGCATGCGATGGGTGAGCTGTAGCCTGAGCTTTGGTCCCGCCCTCAACAGATGATGAGAGGCGAGGTCGGTTCCCGCCTCTACAGAGACCAAGCGAGGCGGATGGTAAGAATCACATTACCAGTAAAATACACTAACAATACGGTTGTTATTGATTCAATTATCTCTGCTAATTGCTGATAAATTATTAATTCAACCATTGAATTAATTGATAATTAGTTAATTGTCAATTAACAAACAATATGTTTATGTTCAATATATGATTCAATTATCTCCTGGCCTTCGGGGGGGGGGGGAGGGGGGTGGCTGTTCTTTATATATGTGCGCGTCTTGTGCTGCGCGTGTGTGCACATGCGCAGCATACACGAATTCATACACGCGTGTGTGATTGTAATTCGTGCGTGCGCGCGCGCACACACACACACTTCCGTCAGTAGTTTCAAAGCGTTACATGACAAAGAGTACTGGGAAGACGGAACACCACGGGACATCTCATTCTGTAAGAACACTTAGGTGTTCACACACACACACACACACACACACACACACACACACACACACACACACACACACACACACACACACACACATACTTTATTAATTCCAAGACTAAAACAGAGAAGGCCCAGAGATATGTTACGAGACAAATCACCAGAAGAAGAACCAGAGGAGATTTGATCACGACATATAGAATACCGAGGAGAATATATGACAAGGATTAAGATACAAACGAGGCTTCACAAACGGCTGTCAATGTATCAAAGCACCAGCAAGGTGAGGCCAAGTTACACCTCGAGTACATTCAGGGAATTCTTCTACTTCCCAAGCTCGGCCAGGGGGCCAAGGCTTGACTTGGTGGGGTTGATCTAGAAGGTTGTTGCTTGGGGCGGCCCGCACACCCATTACAACTTGGTTGTTAAGCCGTTTCTGATGTTGCCACAGTGCTCTCTCGCTGTGTCCATGGCAACCCTGGCCTTCAATGGCCCTGTCTTGCAGTGCCACTTATATCTCTCGCTGCAGTATGGTGTTATTTTGCTGTGCATGTTTGGGACCCGTCCTGAACCACACCATATTGTCCCAGGGTACGGCAGGTACACCCTGACCACGACCCCCAGGGTACGGCAGGTACACCCTGACCACGACCCCCAGGGCCCCAGGGTACGGCAGGTACACCCTGACCACGACCCCCAGGGCCCCAGGGTACGGCAGGAACACCCTGACCACGACCCCCAGGGCCCCAGGGTACGGCAGGTACACCCTGACCACGACCCCAGGGCCCCAGGGTACGGCAGGTACACCCTGACCACGACCCCCAGGGTACGGCAGGTACACCCTGACCACGACTCCCCAAGGGCCTCCAGGGTACGGCAGGTACACCCTGACCACGACCCCCCAGGGCCCCCAGGGTACGGCAGGTACACCCTGACCACGACTCCCCAAGGGGCCCCAGGGTACGGCAGGTACACCCTGACCACGACTCCCCAAGGGGCCCCAGGGTACGGCAGGTACACCCTGGCCACGACTCCCCAAGGGGCCCCAGGGTACGGCAGGTACACCCTGGCCACGACTCCCCAAGGGACCCCAGGGTACGGCAGGTACACCCTGACCACGACTCCCCAAGGGACCCCAGGGTACGGCAGGTACACCCTGACCACGACTCCCCAAGGGGCCCCAGGGTACGGCAGGTACACCCTGACCACGACCCCCAGGGCCCCAGGGTACGGCAGGTACACCCTGGCCACGACTCCCCAAGGGGTCCCAGGGTACGGCAGGTACACCCTGGCCACGACTCCCCAAGGGCCTCCAGGGTACGGCAGGTACACCCTGACCACGACTCCCCAAGGGGCCCCAGGGTACGGCAGGTACACCCTGACCACGACCCCCAGGGCCCCAGGGTACGGCAGGTACACCCTGGCCACGACTCCCCAAGGGGCCCCAGGGTACGGCAGGTACACCCTGGCCACGACTCCCAGGGTACGGCAGGTACACCCTGGCCACGACTCCCCAAGGGACCCCAGGGTACGGCAGGTACACCCTGACCACGACTCCCCAAGGGACCCCAGGGTACGGCAGGTACACCCTGGCCACGACTCCCCAAGGGGCCCCAGGGTACGGCAGGTACACCCTGGCCACGACTCCCCAAGGGGCCCCAGGGTACGGCAGGTACACCCTGGCCACGACTCCCCAAGGGGCCCCAGGGTACGGCAGGTACACCCTGGCCACGACTCCCAGGGTACGGCAGGTACACCCTGGCCACGACTCCCAGGGTACGGCAGGTACACCCTGGCCACGACTCCCCAAGGGACCCCAGGGTACGGCAGGTACACCCTGACCACGACCCCCCAAGGGCCCCCAGGGTACGGCAGGTACACCCTGACCACGACTCCCCAAGGGGCCCCAGGGTACGGCAGGTACACCCTGACCACGACTCCCCAAGGGGCCCCAGGGTACGGCAGGTACACCCTGGCCACGACTCCCCAAGGGGCCCCAGGGTACGGCAGGTACACCCTGGCCACGACTCCCCAAGGGACCCCAGGGTACGGCAGGTACACCCTGACCACGACTCCCCAAGGGACCCCAGGGTACGGCAGGTACACCCTGACCACGACTCCCCAAGGGGCCCCAGGGTACGGCAGGTACACCCTGACCACGACCCCCAGGGCCCCAGGGTACGGCAGGTACACCCTGGCCACGACTCCCCAAGGGGCCCCAGGGTACGGCAGGTACACCCTGGCCACGACTCCCCAAGGGCCTCCAGGGTACGGCAGGTACACCCTGACCACGACTCCCCAAGGGGCCCCAGGGTACGGCAGGTACACCCTGACCACGACCCCCAGGGCCCCAGGGTACGGCAGGTACACCCTGGCCACGACTCCCCAAGGGGCCCCAGGGTACGGCAGGTACACCCTGGCCACGACTCCCAGGGTACGGCAGGTACACCCTGGCCACGACTCCCCAAGGGACCCCAGGGTACGGCAGGTACACCCTGACCACGACTCCCCAAGGGACCCCAGGGTACGGCAGGTACACCCTGGCCACGACCCCAGGGCCCCAGGGTACGGCAGGTACACCCTGGCCACGACTCCCCAAGGGGCCCCAGGGTACGGCAGGTACACCCTGGCCACGACTCCCCAAGGGGCCCCAGGGTACGGCAGGTACACCCTGGCCACGACTCCCCAAGGGGCCCCAGGGTACGGCAGGTACACCCTGGCCACGACTCCCAGGGTACGGCAGGTACACCCTGGCCACGACTCCCCAAGGGACCCCAGGGTACGGCAGGTACACCCTGACCACGACTCCCCAAGGGGCCCCAGGGTACGGCAGGTACACCCTGGCCACGACCCCCAGGGTACGGCAGGTACACCCTGGCCACGACCCCCAGGGTACGGCAGGTACACCCTGACCACGACTCCCCAAGGGGCCCCAGGGTACGGCAGGTACACCCTGGCCACGACTCCCAGGGTACGGCAGGTACACCCTGGCCACGACTCCCCAAGGGACCCCAGGGTACGGCAGGTACACCCTGGCCACGACTCCCCAAGGGGCCCCAGGGTACGGCAGGTACACCCTGGCCACGACTCCCCAAGGGACCCCAGGGTACGGCAGGTACACCCTGACCACGACTCCCCAAGGGGCCCCAGGGTACGGCAGGTACACCCTGGCCACGACTCCCCAAGGGGCCCCAGGGTACGGCAGGTACACCCTGGCCACGACCCCCAGGGTACGGCAGGTACACAGACGACGGCTCACCAAGGGTAGAAATAACCTAAGCTACTCTATCCCTTTCCGATGTATTTCACCGCTGGAGTGCAATATTCATACCTGGTTGATGGGGTTCTGGGAGTTCTTCTACTCCCCAAGCCCGGCCCGAGGCCAGGCTGACTTGTGAGAGTTTGGTCCACCAGGCTGTTGCTTGGAGCGGCCCGCAGGCCCACATACCCACCACAACCCATGACCCCATTGACCAATCAGTCACCAGTTAAGCCAACTATAGACCACTAACGAGCTGGGATATGAGGGCAGGATAGGTGGGATATGTGGGCAGGATAGGAGGTGGGATGTAAGAATAGGATAGATAGGAACGAACACTACATGGCATATCGGGGATTGAACGCCGACCCCGCAGGAAGCGAGTACGTTAATTCAGCCAATCAGACACACCTCAAAACGGAAAGAGTATTGTTGTTGTTAGATTTAGCTACTCAGAACGAAATGTCCCATGTAGCACGGGCTATGGTGATCCCGTAAGTACAGATAGAGTAGCCTTAGGCTCTATTTCTACCCAAGCGAGGGGCGTCGCTCTACCACTCAGGTTGGCTGCCTCACGCACAATATCACTTGAACCTTAACAAGTCATCCCCAGTAGTTACATCATTAACCCCGATGTGTGGGACCATAGAGTGGGTGGGGAGGGGTCGTTAACCTCGATATCCAACCCCCCCTCCCCCCCCCCCACAAGCACGAGTTATCGTCATGAAGCCCAAGTTCAGTGCTGGGAAGGCGAGAATCGCCTTTATAACACCTCCACATAGAACCGGCGACGAATTCAGAGGAATCACCCCTTCACTCCGGCTCCCTTCCCCCCCACCCCATAATCTCTCCGGAACCCCCCCCTCCCCCTACTCCTCCAAGGCCTCCTAACTGCCAATCGGAACCCCCTACTCCCCGCCCCCCCTCTTCTCGCAGTCATTCGAGTCTGCGAGAATGTGTCAGCACGCTAGCCTCCGCCCCCCCCCCACCCCCTCCCAAATGACACGCTACTGGAACACCCTTCTTAACGGGGGTGTGGGGAGGGTGGGGGGGGGGTAGACGTTCACGTCACGTGATGTTTCCTCCCCACTCCCCCCCCACCACACACACACACACACACACGCACACACTCCCCCCCCCCCACACACAGTTGAGAGGCGGGACCAATGAACCAAAGCTCAAACCCCGCAAGCACAAATAGGTGAGTACACACACACACGCACGCGCGTGCCGCCTGGGAACCCCAACCCGTCCTCACCCCCATAATCCGCCACACATTAATTAAACGCAATCGGCCTCACAGTCGAAATTGCATAACCACAGTCCTGCAATTGCATGGCCAAGTGGGTACACTGTGTGTTTGTTACGTTGTTGCACGCGCTGCAACTGCACTGCTTTTGCACACTGGTGAACTACTGACACGCTGCAAGGGTTATACACAACACAATAACGCAGATGTCACAACTGCAAGAAAATGCCAGGCTCGATAACATTAACCTTTGAAACGAGAGATGTCATGATGGCTCTTTTTAAGACACTACTGCTCCCAAGGGTGCAATATTGTTGCACACTAACTGGCACATTGCAAGCTGGAGAAATTGCTGACATGGAGAGCGTGCAGAGATCCTTTACTGCTAGAAACTACTCAACAAAGTATATAGTTTATAGAGCCGCTTTCAGTTTTAAATCTGTATTCTTTAGAGCGCAGGCGGGAGAGATACATAATAATTTACACGTGGAAAATAGTAGAGGGGCTGGTCCCAAACCTGCACACAGAAATAACACCACATGAGACCAGGAGGCATGGCAGGAAGTGCAGAATATCCCCGTTGAAGAGCAGAGGTGCAACAGGTACTCTGAGAGAGAACCCTATCAACATCAGAGGCCCGAGACTGTTCAACACGCTTCCACTACACATAAGGGACATAACTGGCCGACCCCACACAGTGTTCAAGAGAGAACTATCAACATCAGAGGCCCGAGACTGTTCAACACGCTTCCACTACACATAAGGGACATAACTGGCTGACCCCTCACAGTGTTCAAGAGAGAACTATCAACATCAGAGGCCCGAGACTGTTCAACACGCTTCCACTACACATAAGGGACATAACTGGCCGACCCCTCACAGTGTTCAAGAGAGAACTATCAACATCAGAGGCCCGAGACTGTTCAACACGCTTCCACTACACATAAGGGACATAACTGCCCGACCCCTCACAGTGTTCAAGAGAGAACTATCAACATCAGAGGCCCGAGACTGTTCAACACGCTTCCACTACACATAAGGGACATAACTGGCCGACCCCTCACAGTGTTCAAGAGAGAACTATTTGACCAGACCACCAACCAATAAGTCTGGTCAGAGACTGGGTCATTGGGACATGGATCCCTGGAACCAAGAACAGGTAGGCAAGAGGTAGACCACGAAGTGTTCAACAAGAACAGTGCACCACACAGGAGAACATACCTCCCCTCCTCGCTGTTCAAGTGTTCTTGATATTGTTGTACCTCGGACTCTTCCTCATGATCTGTGAGTCATCCTCACTCTCTCCCTCTTCCTCCTCCGTCCTTCTCCTCTTCCTCTCTCCCCGCTCGCCTCTTTCCACTCTCTCTATCTCTTCTACTTTGTTCTCTTCTTATAAGCTGCCGCTTCTATTCCTTCCTCTCACCACTACTCACTCACTCACTCACTCACTCACTCTCTCTCTCTCTCTCTCTCTCTCTCTCTCTCTCTCTCTCTCTCTCTCTCTCTCACTCACTCACTCACTCACTCACTCACTCACTCACACTCTCTCTCTCTCTCTCTCTCTCTCTCTCTCTCTCTCTCTCTCTCCTCCACCACTTTCTCCTCCTCCCCCACCTCTCCTGGTGGAAGAGGAGGGACCTCCTGGAGGCGCCACTTGAGACCAGGAGATAAAGTAGAGGAGAGTCGACCCATCTAAGGCAGGAACACACAACACACAAGAAACAGGAAGTGGAGCAACACAAGAAAAGGAGGATTATGTCTATTGGAAACAATAGACTAAAAATATGGATTTCTGTCTGAAATGAGACGAAAACTCAAATATTTTAAGCAAAAATGGGAAGAAACTGAACACAAATTTACAAGTGGAAGATATTTGATGTTGGTAACATCTGCTGGTGCAGGTGTTGGTGGGGTTGTTTATTGGTGGACCGGTTCTCTATAGCTGTGGTGTCTAGCGGCGGGCATCACCTCTCCCTCAACACCTTCTCTCTCTAGTACGTATTTGCTCCAGGGTTGGTCCAGCCACTGAAGTTACTTTGACACATATACATACATGTACGTTTACATACATACATACATACATACATACATACATACATACATACATACATACATACATACACACGCGCACACACACACACAGGCGGGATCCAAGAGTCAATGCTCGATCCTGCAAGCACAAATAGGTAAGTACACACACATAACTATAGGGGCCGTGGGTGAGTGAACAACGGTTGGGGACTCGTAATCCTAGGGGTCCGGGTTCGATCCCCGGTGATGGCAGAAACTAAATGGGCAGAGTTTCTTTCACCCTGATGCCCCCTTGTTACCTAGCAGTAAATAGGTACCTGGGAGTTAGACAGTTGTCACGGGCTGCTTCCTGTGCGCGCGTGTGTGGTGTGGGGGGGGGGGGAGTTTGTCAGTAGTTAATAACAGTTGATTGACAGTTGAGAGGCGGGACCAAAGAGCCAGAGCTCAACCCCCGCAAGCACAACTAGGTGAGTACACACAAGAGATATAAACAAGTGTTGGCTTGTATGAGTCAAGAAGCCTTCAGCAGTTGGCGTTATTCTTAGATTCGTATTTCCTGTATATAAACTATTTATATATTTACCTATATACTGTAGGTATATACCTA